>JAASGK010000283.1:0-29978 GCA_023334195.1 Globisporangium emineosum
CGCTTGAACTGAGTGGACATTTGGCTTTTTTTAAATCTTCTTTTCGAACCTTGAGGTCCAGCGTGGAGCTTTCGTTTTCTTTATTGGAAACAATGAGAGTTTGCTCTCGCCTTCTCTTCCGCACGTGTCGCTTTGCAATCTGGGAGAACACGTACGACGCAGCCCAGAAGAGGAGCGCCGCGGTCATTTATCTGCTTCATTCGCTGCGACGACCTCTGCAACACGCGTTCCCTCGAAAGCACTTGCGCTGCGACTCGGACGCGATTGTGTATTTAATACCCACACACCCTTTTGCCCTTCACTTGCCTTGTCGCTAATGCATACAGTGCCCCCATTAGGAGCGTCAACTCAATGCCAATTGGGGTCGACTGAGCTGTTCATTTTGGTGGAACGTAGCTTTGTGCTGATGGTCCACTTGCTCCCGTCTCACACGTCACAGGCTCGTGGCAGTTGCTTGCCACTTGACACGCAAACGCTCATTGGTTGAATTTGTGCTATTAACTTAATTCATTGGCTGAAATAAAGTAAAATGGTTGTTGATTGGATAAATGTGGATCCAGGTCGGATGAGAACGGAAAGAACAGCCGACGGACGGCTGCCGTTCTTCAAGAAGCGCAGCCATTTCATTTCTCGTCCGACTCACTCGCTACCACAGCGCCCGAAGTACCCGCCGCCGTCGCCACTACCGCCTTCGCTGCGTCTAATCTGCCATGATCACCGAAGCGCTCGTCGTCACGTGGTTCGCCATGTGCGCCGTTATGGTGCGTCTCGCTCTCTCGCTCGATCTTCATTGCTCCTTCTGATGGATGATAGCCCTGACGTTCTCTCTGCGTGTCCTCATCAATAACGAACTCTGTAGCTCTACAGCGACCCGCGCCTCTGGGTCGTGCTGGCATCGTCTGTGGTATGCACACTCACATACCGTATGTTCGCACTGTTTCATCCGAGTGAGTAGGTCGTTAATCTGCTGTTCTTGCTACATGAGCAGGCTTTCACCTTTGTGCGCGTCGCGCTGGTCCCGTTGCTCAGTCACCACGCCAAGTCGTACAGCACGTTCTCCGAGGGCTCCCAGCTGCTCTGGTCGAACACAGTCGTGTCCATGCTGCACTCGACGCTGTCGTCGCTGCTCGCGCTCTACGCACTCGCGTGCGACCATTCGGTGGCCGGCGACTACGTGAACCGCGCGTCGTACACCGAGTTCGTGACGACCGCGATCTCCACGGGCTACTTTGCGTACGACCTCTGGGACTACGTGCTGCACCGGCTGTACATCAAGTCGCCAGGCATCGTCGTGCACCACGTGGTGATCCTCATCTGCTACATCTCGGCGCTCACCAAGACCGTGGGCGTGCCGCTGCTCTCGCTCGCGCTCATCTGCGAGCTGCACTCGGCGTTCATGCACCTGCGCAAGCTCATGTCCATGAGCAGCTACAGCGTGAGATTGTCGCGCGTGTACATGTGGGTCTGGCTGCTGCAGTGGGCGACGTTCCTGCTCGCGCGTACGCTTCCGCACGCGGCAGTCACGCTGCTCACCTACGAAGCGCGCGAGTTGTTCCAGCAACCGGTACGCATACTGCGCAACTGCGCTTGTTGTTTGTGTTGTGTGTGTTGTTAGTAACGTGTGCTTGCGCGTGTTTTGTGTGAAAATGTGCTGCAGCTTCACTTTTGGATGGCGTTCGTCGGGATGCTCTTCATCAACGTCCTGAACGCCCAGGTAAGAGCAAACGTCTTGTTGGGCCATTGCTTTGGGTTGTATGTGTGCGGTGCGGTGTGGCTAACAGAGTGGTGCTCTTGTGGGTGAATACTGCAGTTGTTCCGCAGGGTCTACGGCGCATTTCGAAAAGACTTTGGCTACTCGCGACCTGCTGCCAAGGCGCTGTAGACTGAAAACTTTCGCAGTTCTTAATTGAACGAACGAAGCTTGTGAGTGTGCTGTTGTTAATTATGAAGCGGTTCCTGGTGTTGTGCCGGAAGCAATTTGGATCTGTTGCGCTGTGGTGTCGTCTGGAGATTGTGCACCCTAGTGCAGTCGTGCATTCAGCACCACAGATGCTCCTTGTCCTTGCTCGCACACACATAGAGATGTGTGCCATCTCCAGGGCCTTGGCCCAAATTGCGATGGCAACGAATCCGGGGACGAGGTTCAGGTTTTGGTCACGCGCACGCAGCTATTACGAATCCGGGAAGAACTGTACGGGTCATGAGCTCGTGACGCAGTCGAAGAGCGTGTGTGTCTGCTTCATCCTCCGAGATGATATCGCTATCGCACATCGCTTCGCTTCGCGGACTTCCAAGTTGTTCTCACAAAGTGAACCCAATTTAATGTGGAGTGGTCCACATACAACCTTGTCTGAGCCATTGTGTGAGTCTTTGTATGGGGCACCTTGTAGAGCGCCCCACTTGTGCGCAAGTTCTCAGGTGCGATTGACAAGAATGCGCCGCTCAGCTTCTTTCCGTCGTTCAACCTCAATACCAAAAAGCGCAAGCGAGTCGGCTGTAGAGGTCCACTTACTCACGGAGCAATCGAGCCTTGAGATGAAGACGTACGCGCCGGCATCACCAGGGAAGCCCGGTACCTCGTCGTCGTCGCTGTCGTCGTCTGCGGACGCCGAGTGGTTCTCGGTGGAGGAGCTGGAGACCGCGCGCGAGAACTACCTCATGGAGCAGGAGAAAGAGCTCCCGTCCCCGCAGGTTTCGTCATGAGATCTGAGGGTGTGCACACGCTTGGTACATGGAGGTTATGCTTGCTAACAGTGCGATGTAATGGGTTGCTTGTCGATGGTTGTTGCGATGTGCAGGTGAAGTTGCGTTACGCGATTGCGCTCGCGAAGAGCAAGAAGCGGGATGACAAATACCGGGGCATTGGGCTTCTTGAAGGTGTGTGATTGCGATCTTGTGTGTTCTCGCATTGTATGGCTTGCTTTAAGGTTCTTTGCCGACTGGTGTCTGATGCTATCTCGCCGCCGCGCTTGTATAGATTTGCTGGACCAGGGCCATGAGCCGAAGGAGTGTCTGTACTGGATCGCGTTGACGTTCTACGGACTGGGTGAGTACCGAGCAAGCCGTAGCCACTGCGAGCGGCTGATCCGCATGGACCCGAGCCACACAAAGGCGCTCGCGTTGCACGAGTGCATCAAGGAGGTGCTTGCCAACGGTACGCTGAACTCGCTCACCTGCTTTGTTTTGCTATTGCGCTGCTGCAAATGACGCTTTTCGACTAACGCTTGACGTGATGGTGACTGGACAAATCAGATGGGATTCTAGGTTTTGGACTGGTCGGCGCGGTCGTGGTCGTGGGCATCGCGCTGAAGCTGCTGCTACGAAGATGAACGTGAACCCCGAGCAAGTACAATACACACAACTACAAACAGAATCAAGCAAGTCATACAATGCCGTAACAACAATACACCCACCTCAAGTCAATAATTACCACCAGCCATGTCAACACCTTCGTACGCAAGAAAGAAGAGCTCTTCCCAAATAAACAAGCAAAACTCATATCTATTTTCCTCTTTATGTCCTACTCACCACTTCAGGCGACTGGGGCATGTGCACTTGGCCACTATTCCTACTTTCATTTTCCTATAAATCCAATGCTGCTTGCATTACATGGCTTACAGCTGCGCAAGTGCCTGCTGGGCCTCGCCCGAGAGCGCGCTCCAGGCGCCCTGCACCACCGACGCCGGCAGCTGCGCCTGCAGCTTGGCCAGCAGCGCGCGCAGCTGCACGACCGACTCCTCCGAGATGATGGAGAAGTCTTCGTCCTCCTCACCGTTGAGCTCTTCCTCGCCCTCCAATGGGTCGTGCACTGAAAGAAAGGAAAAATCACACAAATCACACAACATATGGTTAGCGCAACTGAAACCATCACTACGCGCAACATACCAACACCATAGCCATAAACAAGCCACTTACAGAGAATCGCCGCGAACGCATTGAGGATCAATGGCAAGTTGGCGTACTCCGGACCGCCGAGCACACTCGCGTTGCCGCTGTCCACGAGCGCGATGAGGCGCGCGTGCAAGTCACGGGCCTCCAGCACGTCGGTGCGCAGCGGCAGCCACGTGAGCCACACGGACCAGAGCTTGGGCGCGTCCACCGAGCCCTCGCAGAACAGGATAATCTTGGACACCGCGCTCACCGCGTTGTCGCGCGCCGCGCCGACTTCCTCGTCGTCCACGGTGGCCGAGACGCTGATCAGGTGCACGAGCTTCTCGAGCGAGCTCTGCGCGAACGGCTCGAACGCCGCGCCGCACTTCTCGGCGCACACGCCGATGCCGTACGCGGATGCCTGGATGACTGACGCCGACATGTCTTCCAGCCCCGCGACGAGGTGGTTGAGGAACACCGGCACGAGCTCCTGCGCCGGCTGGCCGCAGTGCTCGATGATGTCGTCGATCATGCAGATCGCCTGACCGCGGAGCACGTTCACCGTCCCGAGCTCCAGGAACGGCGTGAGGAACGGCAGCAGGTGGATCTTGAAGACCGGGAAGAACGCCTCCTTCTGGGTCTTGATGATCCAGCCGATCGAGTCGATCATCGAGCGGAACACGCCCTCTTCCACTTCGTCGTTCTCGCTCTGCTTCTGCGCCTCCTCCTCGTCGTAGTCCTCGTCTTGCTGGTTCTCCTGGCGCTGCGCGGTCAGGCGCTCGGCCGAGCTCGTCGCCACGGTCTTGAACACGTCGACCACGCGCGGCACGTGCTCGAGTGGCACGCCGACGTGCACGCCCTTCTCGACGCTGTCCTTGCACACCTCCAGACACGCCGAGGTGGCTTCGGCAAACGCGCCGAGGCACTCGAGGTCCTCTTCAGTCTGCAGGCCGTTGAGCAGCGGCTCCAGGAACTTCTCAAAGAGCTGCTGTGGGAAGTGCGGCGCGCTCGCGCCGTAGCCGTAGTTGATCGTCCCGTCGATCGCGGCATTGAGCAGCTTGGCCATGCTCAGCGAGCTCACCACGCGGATGTCCTCGACGTACTCAAAGTTGAGCAACGGGATGAGCACCTCGGCAACCTCGGCCACGTACGGGTAGAACGCGCCTTCGAGGTCGAGCGCGCTCTGGTAGAGCATGTTGCACGCGTTCGTCTTCTCCTCGAGCGCGCTCGTGTTGATCTGCAGGCGCTTCTTGCCCACGCCGCGGATGTCCACGGTCACCGTGTCCTTGCCGTCCTCGGTCTTGCCGTCCTCTTCGCTGTCGCCCTCGGCGATGTCCGTGAGCACGATATCCGGCTGGATCTGCGCCTGCTTGATCAGCGGCGGGATCACGTGCGGCAGGTACGGTACGAAGTCACCCTTGAGGATACTGCCGATGCGTACGCACGACTGCGCGACGTACTGTACCTCTGGGCCCTCGAGCTCCTCGCTCGACTGTACGCGGATGAGGATCTCCATGACCTCCTTCGCGTCACCGACAAAGCGCTCCTTGCCGACCGCCTGGCCGATGAGCGCGATCGACTCCATCGCCTTGCCGCGTAGCAGCGAGTACTCCTTGCCACGCGCGTTTAGCAGCATGTCCTTCGCGAGCGGGATGAAGATGTCGTAGAAGCGCGTGAACTCCTCGCCGATCACCTTGGCGATGCTCGCGACCGCCGTGATCGCCTGCTCTTGCACCTGGCGCGGGCACGCGCGCATGGCGTTGAAGAGCGCCTCGAGCAGCGCCTGGCTGTGCGGCTTCACGTACTTGGCCTTGCACACGTTGATGTTGCAAAAATTGATCACAACGCTGGCCGCGAGTGCGCGCGTGCGCAGCACACCCTGCTCGTGCTGGATGAGCGCCGTGAGCGCCGGGAGGATCACGGCGTGGAACTTGGCCTGGAAGTTCTTGCCCTTTTCGACCTCGCCAAAGTCCTCGGCGAGCTGGCCGATGCTGTGCAGCGCGGCGTACTGCACGCGCGGGTGGGCGTCGTTCAGGAACGGCACGACCATGCCGACCACGTTGTCCAACTCGCGGGTCATGAGCGCTTTCGAGCCTTCGCCCAGCAGGCAGATCGCGTACAGCGCGGCGCGGCGCTTACGCCAGTCGGCGTCGCCGAGCAGGCCCTTGATCACCGGGATCGCTACAGGCAGCACGGCGCTGCCGCCCAGAGACGTACTCAGACGGTCAATCGCGGCGGCGCCCGTCTCGCTGATGTTGTTCTCGGCGTCGTTCGACTCGGTGAACGTCTCCGGGTCGTCGAACTTGGTGACCCACTGCTCGTCGTCCTCGACCTCGCACATCATCTGGATCACGAGCGGCACGACGGACTGCACGATGTACTGCGACTTGCGCACCATGCCGCCGGCGTTCTCGGCGAGCGAGAGCAGGAACTCGACCGCGAGCTCACGCGTGTCGGCGTCCAGGTCCTGCGTGGACGAGATGAAGATCATGGCGCGACCGACGTCGTCCAGGTTGTTGCGGAAGAACTTTGGGTGCAGCTCGGCGACCTGCACGAGCACGGAAAGCACTTCGCGGAACGTGGCTTCGTCGCCCGCCTTGAGCAGCGCTTCGATGATCTACACAATTGGCGAGCAAGAAGGAAGAGGTGATAAGTACGTTAGTCTTCACTGCATGGTAGTCGTGGTTAAGAGAGTGCAGCGACAGTAATACTGCAGGCAATACGTACGCGAAGCATGGGGTTGATGATGATCGCGAACGCGACGAGCTCCTGGCGCTCTTCAAGCGTGAGCAGGAACGACGACGCAGCCTTCAAACTGGCGATCTGTACTTCACCGCTCGCGTCGTTGAGCGAGTTGGTGAAGAGCGTCAGGAAGCTCTCCTTGTGTGGCGCGAGTAGCTCTCCGACGTATTCGGCGAGCTTCGCGAGCAGGTCGAACGCAGTCTCGCGCATGAGCGGGTCCGCGTTCGTGGTCAGCGCCGACACGGCGGTCAGGAGCTCTGGCCATGGCTGGCCGAACTTTTGCGACACGGACGCGAGCTCCGCGATCAAGTGGCCGATCTTGCGGCGGATGTGCGCCACGGGCTCGGACGCAACGGCTTCCAGCAGCTGCGCCTTGACCGTGAGCTGCGCCTGCTGCTCGAGCTTCTCGTACACGCCCGACTTGACCTCGATGAGCGGACGCAGCAGCACTGGCGCGAACGCGCGCGCCTCGGCGTCCTGGCTGGCGCGCAGCAGCTGCACAAGCTGCAGCACGAGCGCCTGCGGGTTCTCGTTCTTGTACTGCGCGTAGGCTTCTTCGGCCTGCTTGCGCGTGGTGTTGTCGTTGGACATGAGCGCCGCCACGAGCGCGAGGAAGTCGGTCATGGTGGAGTAGGGGGGGACTTGTGGGGGGTGGCTTCTTCTTGGCTGCCGACCTGCAGGCGAAGAGGAAAGTGGGGGGCACAAGCGCAGGTTGCGGCTGACGGTGCGACTTGGCGGCTTTTCTTTTCAAACCCCCGCTTCCACGCAACCACGATTTGACGTAAAGCGCGTCAAAACTCCCGCCACCATCCAATCTGTTCCCGCCAAATGGCCCTCATGACGAGAGGCTCATCTTCCCTAAATGGGTTCCTCTGGCAGGCTACTTCAAAACTGGCATACTCTACATTTAACTAAAGAAGTCTATTTAAGGTATTCATCGAATAATATTTATGGTAACTTATGGATGTTATCCTTCCAAATAGCCATACGAAACCCGATGAAGCTAGTTGTTAACCTCGTTTCATATTATCCATGGACTTCCCTGTTTTTTGCAAAAACAAAATAATCCATAAATAACTGTCAAATGTCCCAAATCGAACCCATCAAAAACAGTGGTTTTTGAGTGGAAATTTGGAGGCAGTTGGCAAGTTTGCTTCGTTGCTTTGCCCCACCAAAGACGAAAGCTTCACTTTCACTTTCAGGAACGAGCAATGTTGTTGTTGTGTGGAAACGTCGAAAGATACCTGGGAATTTCGTTCCCTACCGACATAGACATAGCACCACTAACCGAGCCTCTGGCCCTTCGAAGGTACGCGGACGACCCTCTCCTCCGATCGCGCTCTTCCCCACCTTCAGATGTTCGACGCGGCGTTCGTATCTCGGTTCCACAGCCTGGAACAGGTCTTACACCTGACCAGCCCGTGACGCAAGATGCTACCGCTCCTGTACTGCCTTCCGAAACATCGTCCTGAACCCTTTGCCCTTGACGGGTTCCTTGAACCTGCGGTGCTGCCTCTGATCCCAATCCCCTATCGCGACTGTAAGTAGTCCCGGTACTTCTTCGCCTTCGCCTCTTTGCGGCGCGTGTCCTGTGTGTATCAGAACGTTGTCTTTCCTTGGCTGGTCCAGGGATCACTTTGAGCGAGCGAGGAGACAGCAACCCTCCATCACTCACTTTTAAAAGTGAGCGATGACGTAGCGACCCAAGCCAACTTCCTGCATATATTCGACGCAAATTGCTTCAAAAATTCAGAGAGCTTATGCTGAAGAGTGTACAACACCTGAGCGAGACGTACATGCAGTTGCTGCAGGTGCCGGGCTCGGGCGTGGAGTTTGAGACCGTGCAGAGCATGTTTGAGAAGGCAATCGAGCTGGACCCGACGTACCCGATGGCGTACATCAATTAGGCCAACCTGATGGTGTCGAAGGGAAGCGAGAACGGCCACGCGGCGCTGGACCTATTCGAGACCGCGGTGACGCGCTGCCCGTGCTCCAAGTTTGCATACTCCCACCTGGCGCAGGTGTACATGGCGATGCAGGACTACCCGCGCGCACCGTCGCAGACCCTTGTCGCGCGTGCTCAGCGCGCTCTTGACCTGGTTCATCACCTGCGGCAGCGCGCGTAGCGCGCGCGAGTCGCCCTTGCCGGCCTCGAGCAGCCCCATGACCGCGTCGAACGCGAACGTCGGATACGGCTCGAGTCCCTCCTGGAGTCCGCTCAGACAGATGGGCAGCAGGTGCGCAAAGTCAAGCTGCTCGACGCTCGAGGCTCACGTGACGCGGCGCGCGCCGTGCCGCGTCTTGATCGCGAGCGGCAGCTCATTCTGCTCCAGGTGCTGGCGGAACTCGCTGACTTTCGGCTGCTTGGCACGACCCAAGGACGTCCCAGGTCGTGGTGACGAAGAGGCTGATGTTGCAGTTGTTGCTCCGGTGCTTCCTGCGGGTTGTCGAGCGACAGCACCTGCGTGTCTTCATGTGCGCGGCTTCTCGACATAGTTGACTTGGCTGATAGGAGCGAATGAGCAGTGAGGCGTGGAGTGCTGACCGTGAAAAGGTTCAAGGTTCGTCAATTGTGCGCTAATTTTGGCGGGAAAGGAGTGATGGTCACCTTTTCTGAAGCCAACTGAGAGCTCCATGCTGAAATCAAGAGGGTACTTGGTCTGCCTAATTTGGTAATCTCTCTAAATAGTTTCCGAGAATGAGCATACTGAAATCAAGTCATGTACCTGGTTTCACTCTGAAAACTGAGTGATGATCACTTTGTCACCGGAGAACGCGCAAAGAAAGGTCTTTTGGAGTGTGTAACGTAACCTTCATGTCTTTTTTCTGTGTTCAGTCGTTAAGGGTTATGTAACCGTTGCGTCGTGATGGAGGCCACTATTCAAGGCACCACAAACGCCAAGACAACAGTCGTCTCAGGTGGTCCAATTGAAGCTTCTCTATACAAAAAGAGACTCAGCAGCATGGGGGGTGACATGCTGCACGCGCCGCCGCCGAGCGCGCAGGACGCCAGCAGACTCCGTGGCAGCGCATCCTCGTCGGCGTCTCAAAGCGGTTCTTACTCTACTACTAGTCGTGCCACAGGCGTTGCTGTTGCTGTCAGCGGTCATGGCAGCAAGCGCGGTCTGCGCGAAACCAGCGGCTACGGCGGGAACTCCAGGAGCGACCATCTCTCGATGGCCATGGAGGCGGCGATCCGACTGCTCCCAGGGAACGACGTACGTTACATGTGCTGTGTGGTATAGCAGTATGGCGGAGTGGCGATGGCTAATATTGTGGTGATGGTGCTTTTTCAGCGCTGTGCGGACTGCAAGGCGATCTACCCCCAGTGGTCGGCGGTGTCGTTCGGGATCCTCGTGTGTCTCGCGTGCGCGGGCAAGCACCGGTCGTTGGGTGTGAGCGTGAGCTTCGTCAAGTCGCTCGGCATGGATAGCTGGTCGCAGAGTGAGCGCCGGTCGCTAGAGGTATGTAGCTCGTATATAGAGAGGGGTCATCCTCCACAGCCTCTCGTTCGTTGGGGCAGATTTCTTTTGCAACAATGCTGATATGTAATGCGTATGATTGAGCATAGGTGGGAGGCAATGCCAAGTGGGTCGCAGTGTGCACAGGGACGTCCACGAGCGACCTGCCACTTGAAGAGAAATACACATCTGGGGTCGCAAAGGCGTACAAAAGCAGGTAAGGTACTGTGGGAAATGGCAAGTGAGCTGGTGCTGGTGGCTGAAACGTAACATCTATACTCAATCTCTATGAATGGCTCCATTTAGGATATCGATGGCTGCCACGGGCTCACACACTTCGCACTCGCTCACAGCGACGGATTTCCTAACGATGCTCGCGAGGGCGTCGTCTACAAGCCCAACGAGTAGGGATGATGAAAGCGCGCCTCCACTCTCACCTGAGATCATCGTTCTACCAGGTTTGTGTCGGACACTTGTAGCTCCATGTATCTCCTTTAAGATAACTTTGTATGCTAACGAAACGACGTTGTTGCATTCTCATAATGCTGCGTAGTGCTTCCTCCATCGCCGCCTCAAGCGCTCGCGGTAGTTGAGTCACTCAACGACAACAGCAAGCCTCCTTCTGTAAACCCCGACGCGCTCTCCGTCAAGTGCACGACGTGCCGCTTCCAAGTGTCGCTTGAGCACTTGGACTCGCACTCGAAAGAGTGCGTCGTCAGTGCTTCGGTACGTGAACCTCATATCTCCACGCTGGCTAATACTGGCTGATAACGGATAGAATTACTAACTTGGGCGTGTCATTGCTTGTCTTGAACGTACAGTCTGGGGTGGTGTGGCGCAAGTACGAGCGACATCTTGGCGTTCCAGGTCTCTCTCTGGGCTTCAGTTTGACGAAAACCAAAGGCGGGTTTGCCGAGATCACGCGCGTGACTCCGGGCGGCGAGGCCGAGAAGCTCAATGTGGTCGTCGGGAGCTACGTCGTCGGTCTGAACGATGTCAAGACGTCTTCGTTTGAAGAGATCGTCGAGTTCGTGCGCACGCTGCCGCGCCCGATCCTCTTTCGCTTTGTCTGCCGTCCAAGCAACAGTACGAGCCATAGCATCAGTACCACCAGTCCCGGTAGTAGCAGCTCAAACCCAGCAATGACAGCAGTGACGACAATGACTCGTGTCGTTCCAACGATCTCTTCAGTACCAGAGCCGATCAGCATCAACTTGGAGATCACGTTCGATGAGAAAGAGCTCGGCTGCTCGCTGCAAGTGCGCGATTATGTGTGCGTCGTGCATCACGTCGACAAAGGTACGTGCGTGCACACTCACAGGTTTCATCTTCTTGTTGCTTTCGTTTGTTCTTCAGTCTCACCAACGTCTGTATGTTCTCATCTACCCTCAGGTGGGCCAGCACACAAGCGCGGAGTGCTCGTCGGCTCTCGCATCGTCGAAGTAAACGGCCGCAGGTTCCTCAAACCGGAGGACGTAATTCAGGCGATCAAGACCAGTCGACGGCCCATGCGCGTCACGTTCCACCGCGTCGAAGGACTCATGCGTGGTTGGAACAGACGATAACAGACCGACATTGAAGGAAACACACACACGACATAGACGCACCCATAGACACATAGAAATTCTCACGCGCGCCGTTCATCGCCAGCCAGACAGTTGCTTGCAGACGTGACGCGCATACATCGACTCTCTTCTCCTCTGCATTTTTTACTCTGGAAGCCACGCCTTCGACAGGTTTTTCTAATCACCGTGTATTATAATAGCAACACACGCGTACGCATTCAACACAAATCGTGTGGACTTACCTCTCAATCGCTTAGACATCCGGCACCAGTGTCCCGCCAATGTCTACCGCTTTTCGCCTGTAAGCATCGACGACAAAATCTGGCTGGCGCTGCGATTTCTCCTGCTGTAAAGGAGCGAAAAACGGATGCAGTAACACGCTTTTCATCGTCGGTCTCTTTCTCGGATTGAAATCCACGAGACTCGTCAACAGCTCCATGCCGCTTGGGAGAGCTTCAATGCGTGTGCGGCCACGCTGGATCATCGGGTCCGAGCCGAACTCCAGTGAGCACTGCGCACGATCCTCGTCGAATCGACTCTTGACAGAATTTGGGCTCTTCGCTGCTCTCGCAGATGCAGTAGCACTTCGCGATCGTCTTCCTGAAGCGGCTGCTGGGGTCACTACCTCTGGTCGCAGGTGCTTCACAAGCACTTCCCAGACTTTACTGAGTCCTTTCTCAGCACTTGGGTTTTTCTCCGGCAAGCCAAAGAGCACCAGGTATCGGTAGAGCGTGTGGTACAACACGTTCTCCTTGTCATCCTTGATCACGCGCTTGAGCACAGAAAAGCCCGAGGTTCGACGAGGATTCTGCGTGTTGCATACATAGCAAAGAAGCAGATTAGATCTCACGCATTAACATCCCGACAAATTCACCCAGCAGACGCACCGTCCAAACGTATTTCAAGCCTTCCAGCAGATCAGCTGGACAACGCACACTCTCGAGAATCTCTTCATACGGCGCACTACAAAAATGATAACAACAGTCAGTCTTCATAACTGCGCGCTCCTCATACAGCCACCACGCTGCAGCCCATAGCCATGCTGTACCTTCCAGTAAACAGGTGAAGAAGACTCAGTCCAAGCGAAAAGGTGTCGGCAGCAAAAGACTGTTCTGCGGCATCGCCCTCCAGTAAAAACTCGATCGGCGAGTTCTCCAGCGTCGTGAATTGGTCCAGTGCCACTGGTTTGCCGAGTATCTCCGCGCTGGACTCGGCAGTTCCGTAGTCTGCGAGTTTGATCCAGTACGAAAACGTGGCTGGGAGGCGCAGCTCAAACGATTTATCCTCGACAAAGTACGCCAGAGTCATGTCTTCCCCCTTTTGCTTGTTGATCAACTCCTGGCGATTGATGTCTTTCAGGAAAAAGTTGAGCAGCTAGCACAAGAGAGACACAGCATAAGCGAATTCGTTCTCATGGCATTGCAATTGCTAACAAGGATAAACACAGCTGCAGCATACCTTGATGTCGCAATGGCGAAAGTGGAATCGTTCACGAGCGCAGTACAAACTGAACGCCATCTGGAAGAAAAATGGCATTACGACAGTCTTCAAAGGCAGCAGCTTGTCGTGCTGCAAACTGATAAAATCCTCGAGGTCGCCGCCATCACAGAACTCCATCTGGATGTACTGATACAACCCACCAGCACCCCCACTCGCCCCTGCCAAAGAAGAACGGAACGCCGCAAGTGATGCAGGGTCGACGCTGAGTCTTCTGTCTGTGAGGATGTCGCTCGGCTTGCGATGCTCAGCGCTTCCCCAACGGTCTGCGCGTGGACGGTCCGGTGACACAAACATGTCGTAGATTTGCAAAAAGTTTGGACAAAACTTGGTCTGAACCAGCTCAGATAACAGGATTGTGTGCGCGATTTCTTGACGCACAATGCTCTGCTCAGGCATAGGATACAACACGTCAAATCGTCAGTCAGGGAATCAAGAGAGACCATTTGGGAAACAACTACAGAGTTTGTTTTCGTACCTGGTTGCCAGTGCTTTCGATGGCGGCGATGTCCATGACACTGACGGCTTCGAGTCGCTTGTGGCGGGTGGAGAACACTTTGTGGACTTCCTTGTACGCGCCATCCGAGAGGTAGTGACCGCGAGGGTAGTCGTGGTACACGTCGATCATCGATTTACGCGATTGACTAGAAAAAAAACATTTAGGAAGATTCACACACTGTTAGCAAAGGCAAACACACATCGCGGAGGGTTGACAGGATCAGAACAAAAACGAACTTTGAGTAATTCCCCATTGCCCACGCGTAAGCACTGCAACAAGCAAGGCATAACAAGAGCACACACAAGCACATCAGCAACCCAGCCCGAATATCAGCAACCACAACATCAGGCAAGAACGTACATGTTGGTGATATTTCTCCACGACGCCGATACATTCCGCAGCACGTTTCGAAGCGTCGTCACAGGGAGCACGCGCGAGTGCAGCACGAGTCGGAGCACATTGTCCGCCAGGATCTTCTTTTGCTGCACCTTCAACTGCACGTGGTGCTTCTGCTCCATGGACGACCGTCTTCCACCACTGAATGATATTGGAGCTCTTGGTTTCTTTGTCAGTGATGACAACGACGCTCTTGTCAACGATTCTCTCGTAAGCGATGAGCGTGTGAGCGAGGACGATCGTCTTCCGAGAGAGAGCTGTCCAACTGAAGCTTGACCAAACGATGGAAGCTCCACAGAATTTCTATCAGCAGTGTGCAACCCTGCGCTTGCAGACTCCCGGGAAAGTAGCGGCGCCAGGTCATCTTCCGCTTCGTCTTCGTCCCATTCCAAGTCATCCTCCACCAGCGACGGAAGCGCCGAGTGCGCGATCGGCACGAGGGAAATCCTCCTTCCAGCGATGCGTCCAAGCCGAGAAAGTCTGCGCGCACGACTTTTCTCCTTGCGCACGGACGGTTGCGCGAGAACTTCTTCCATGGCGTCTGCGATCTCCATGTGACGTGACGATGACAGGATGCGGTCGTGCTCTGAGAGCGACAGGATCTCTAGTTTCTGCGCGTCGAGGGTACTGAACAGGTCCTTGTATGGCTGCAAACTCGGCTCGTTCTCGAGCGAGTCCATCGTCACTGTCGTGTCCAGAAGCGCTTTGTTTGCTGCTGCTGAAGCCGTGGATTTGCGGCTGGCGCTCTGCTTCGCGTTCATGTCGACATCCATCTCCTCCTGTCCATTATCGTCTTCACCGTCTCTACAATAACAAAACAATACATACACACGTGAGAAACCACCAGCCACAACGAAGCATACATGCCATGCTACCAACGGACGCACCCAGTGAGCTTTGGTAGCACACGTCGGTGCAGCTCGTGGAGAATGATGTCTGCGCGGAGACTCGCAATGCGGTACAAGTAGCGGTTCACAGTCGCCATCGCCGTGAATCCGAGCGCCAGCAGCAACTCGGTCAATCGCGCGCGCTCTTTCTTGCGCTTCCACGCACTCGCAGTCGGCGCTCGCACCATGTACCCTTGTCCAAAGCCAAACTCGCTCGCGACCTGCGCCTGATGACGCTCGTCCAGCTGCTCGGCGAGGTACTGTACGAGCTTCTCGTCCGCGTCACGAATCAGCTCTTTCGCGCTCCGCACAACCGGTGGTGGAGTAGCAGCGCGGATCTGTTAATCCATCCAAACACAAACAAGTCACAGCGTCATGCACATGCAACCACATAGTCACACACTTGCATAGATCCATAGCACACAGCGAGCGCAAACACATACCTGGACTTTCGGGATGCTCGTCGCTTTCTTGGAACGACTCTTGCTACTGCTACTGGCTACACTGACGGCGTGCGTCTTGGTGGCACTGCTCCCCACAGCCACGTCTCTCGGCGCGGGCTTTGCCTTGCGCTGGACTCGCTTTCCCACTGCGACCGCACTTGCTGCACTCCTGCTGCGGCGTTTCTGCGGCGCTGCAGCCACAGGCGTAACGTCCACCTCCACCATCTCTTCGTCCTCCGGTTCCTCCACTACGTCGTCTTCTTCCTCCTCGTCGGAGGACGACAGGGGCGAGCGGCAGATCCCGCCGCGCAGCATGCTCGCTTCTCGTGCTTTCCACACCTTTCGCTTGGTTCAAATTGCGAAAATGATGTGCCTCAAAACCCAAAAAATGGTGGGTTGATCAGTTGAAACCCGGATAAAAAAGTGCGAGCTCGTTAAAAAGGAATCACGCTGAGTTTCTATTAACTATAAATTGCTTAAAAGGTACTAGCTGTCCGTCTGCATGTGTCCGCATATCGCCTTTTGAACGAGAGACAACCAGGAGACAGCGAGTTCAGGTGTGCATCCCAATAGGAACGCGACGCGCGCATTCGACATGGCGTTCAGGTTGTCAGAGCTGGCGCCTTCACATTTCCCAACAGACTGGAGCCATTTTCTTCAAGCCACCACGCGGAAATTTCCTTTCTCTTCCGGTGATGGTGCTCTTCTTTTCTTCCGACGTGTCTCTTTGGAGAACGACCGCGCGACCTTCAACAGGAGACCCTTTGGAGACCCTTGAACAAAGTCTTGCGTCACCACGACGAGTGCATGGAAATGAATCCATCGATCTTCTCGATGAATGCATGAGTGAAGGAAAAAGGAAGATCGCTACTTGACCCAAGCTCGCGAGAGCCGCCGCCTTTCGCACCACCGTATGTATATAATGCGCTTGCAGTCAGCTAAATGGATCTGACAAAGTGCGATGCAAAATGCTCAGGCAAAAGGGAGTGACTTCATTGTACATCGAAAACATTAAATCCCATCTCGTGTCTATCTATCTCGGATGGAAGATGCACCGCTCAGGGTGATAAATATCGGACCGCAGTCGTCCTCTCTGGTGGGGACTTTTGTACAATTGGGTCTTCTTGGTCTTGGTCTTCTTCTATTGTATACGTGCGCGCCTGGAGTGCCGCCTCGTGTGTGGGTGCTTGCTTTTGTACAGGAGGTGGGCGCGTTAGCTTGTTGCTTTACGCTTGCACGGGGAACTGGCGCTGCGAGAGCAGGAGCATGAGCTCGAACTGTGAGATGGGCGACACGTCGATGGGGCTGCGGTCGACGCTCGGGTCCGCGCAGCCGATGATCTCGGGCGCCACGGCGAACGACACGCCCTTCTTGCTGCTGTGGTGCTGCATTGGGTACTCCCAGAGGTTGCGGCGCACCTGCTTCTTGTAGAGCGAGCGCAGGCACTCTTGGCGGTAGAATTCGGTCAGACACGCCTCCATTTGGTTGGAGATCTCTGCTGCGTAGCGCTTGCCCAACATGATGGCTGATTGATTGAGTTGGTGCTTTGGTAGTTTGGTGGTGCTTTTGCAATAGCGCGCAAATTGGATAATGAGGACGAAGAGAGGAGGAGGAGCCAGCCAGAAGGCTTCAGCATTTTGCGTTCGTTCGGCCGCAGAGAGAGAGAGAGAGAGTCTGCTGGCCTGGCTGCTCAACTGAGCCCAAATAGCCTGGCGTCTCTCTGCGAGCCAGAAAAAGAGAGCGGCCGCGTGAGATCGCTCCGTCTTTCCAGCCGCGTTCGCCGAAAGCGGATGTGTATTGATAGCAGTGGGATGGCGATGTCCTCTCGTATTGAATATTCCCGATTATATGAAGGGCATGTCGGGAACTGAAAACACCGCTGAACATGTGATTGTAGCATTAGTAAAGAGATATTGAGGGCAGTTGAAAGAGGGAGTGAAAGCACGCCTCTACGGCCATTAGCTAACGGATGAGTCCGTCCAGTCTTTGACGACCAGATGGATGCACCGCACAATTACCCTGGGCGCTGAAAAGAGCCGCTCGCTACGCTCACAACAGTTGTTGCCTCGACCGCAGGGTAATAATGGAGCCTCGTCAATCGCAGTTGAGCCAATTCTCCAACTGCTTTTTCCATTCTTATCCCCACACAGTGTTGTGATAGCGAGCTCTCAAATGAGCGAGTGCGCAAATAGGCACAATGCTCCATCTTTAGAACTGTGCGACGCGAAAATAAGAAAACCCACGACACGTGTCTAATTTTAGAAAGCAGCAGCGCGCAGCATACCGCCCAGCTTCGAGGCACTTTTGCGAGCACACCACGTGTCCTGTTCGGGGACGCCGAGCGGAACTCGCAGGGTTGATACAGAATCAGAGCCGGCGCGCTCTGATTGGCGGAGGAAAAATAAAGAAGGGAAGCCATGTCTCTCGTCGCCGCATTGCATTGCGCTCGTTCGTTTATGAATTCGAGCCAGCGTCGTTGGGTTGTCCAACAGTCCAGAACCGGTCCTGTACTGTGTGTGACGGTTCGATGGATTTTCGGCTGTGCAGTTTGTCGTATTGTTACCAACTTTTACATCGACGGCATTGCTCGATGCCGGAGCCGAATTGAGTGGCGAAATGGCCACAAACCTGCTTTGCTGGTCCCACTGTGGTGCCCACATCAACAATCGCACTTTACGTAGGCGCCGCGCCCGCAGATGCCTCTGCGGAAACTTCAGCGCAGCGTGACTCACCGCGTTTTACTGTGCATGCGTGGGTGAGTGGGGGAGACAGACCTCTACGCCTACAAGTCGTTGAGGTCCCAGCCTCAAAAGTGTGTGAACCAGAGGATTACAAGCGCGTTTGTAAGCTTGTGTGGCGCTCTGGACACTTTGAGTGTGCATGTAGAAGCCTCAATTACACATGCAAATGCTACGAACCACAAAATGGGAATTTTCATTGTCCTCGCGACTTTACTCCTTTGGAGCATCTAACAGAGACTCTACGCCGTTGAAATAGAGCGTCACCAGCCACACACACAAAATATTTTACTGTTGCAGCACCGCAATCCGCATTGTGGATCTCTCGTCCTCTACATGCCGGTAAGAGTGGTTCTGTCTTCTGCCATTTCGTATCCATGTTGTTGTGGCTCTCGAGCCTGCCACCTGGTCATCTGCTGGCTGGCTGGCTGGCTGGTTGCAGCTGCAGTTCGCCGCTCGCTCTATTGCCAAAAGTGTAAAAGTTCACCCATTTTGCCCACCGCGATGAATTGACCAACTGACAGATCGACACAGCTGTCGATGTGAGCGACTGTGTTGTACGGTAGGTACAGAACGAACGATAACTGAAGCGCTAAAACCAGCTGTTTTGAGCGCACGACCGCAGCAACGGCAGCACCAAAGTGTCCATGAGCCAGCGCAGCGCGCGCGCGGTCTTATCGCTCGGAAGGAGCGCGAAAGCCAGCCGGTGCGGCGCAAAGAGCGCGAACGGCAGCAAATCTCGCCGATGGCCAGGAAGCAGCAGCGGGTAGTAATCGCCAAAGTTGCTGCAGAGCACGCCGTCCACAAACAGGTTGCCCGTGGTCGTGTAGAGTGTGAGCGCGCCGTGCCGCAGGACCACGCGCTCGATGCTCGTGACGCGGCTGGCGACAAGGCGCGGGCTGCAATGAGGATGGCCCGCCCCTACCTCACGGTCGAGCACGAAGATCGTGTCGTTGATTGCCAGCTCCCGCGCCGCCTTCTGGTGCTGTGGCAGCAGCAGCATGGAGCAGCACGTTGATCCAAAGATGCTGTTGGCATCCCCAGTGCAAGGCGGATCTTTCTCCTGTGTTCCATTTGGATCCGCACCGTATTCGCTGTCCAGATTGGGATGATACCCTGGATCGTAGAAGATGAGGTGGTCGGGCGTGATATCCAAGACCTGTTCGTGCGGCTCGGATCCCAGCTGTGCCACAGAACCAACCACCCGTGAGACTCGACTACCAACATGGCCACCCACAAGAAAGAAATATCCATCTATCAATTGATCCATTCGTCCTTACATGCTGCGGCTGCTGCTGGATGCGTCCAACTAGTTCGTGCATCACGCGGAGAAATTGCACAGCGACAGTTGGGTCGCTGTCGTGCGGGGTGTAGTAGACAGTCGAGAGCACGGGCGTGCCGTCCGCGTCCAGCGCCATCACTCGGTCACCGACCGCGATGTCCCGAATTACCCGCGACTCTACTGTTGACACGGCATCGCCACCATGCAATTTCTCCACAAGCACTTGCGCGGTTTCAGGAAAGCAACTCGCTGTTCAAATATGCAAACAAACAAGCAACAGCAAGCATTAGAGCAAGTACCAGCCAGTGCTTCTTGCAGCATTGTACAACAACAAGCAAGCAAACAAGTCAAGTAAGCAACGCAAGTAAGTCTAAGCAAACGCACATGTGTCGAGGATCGTGTAGTCGAGGTCACTCTCGCAGAACGGCCCTTGCTTGCCCGCGTTGCACAGACAGTTGCCGCCCATGGTGCACACGCCCATGCCGGAGCAGATCACACCGCCGTTCTCGCACAGCACTACACATCACAACCATTCATGCGAAGCACGGACAGATTCAATCAGCCAATTTCTCAAAAGCATGACGAGCAGTATCTCTTGGTTAGGCAAAAGATACCCAAATGACCATCACTCACTGCCGTCGATGCTCTGGAATACGTCCTTGACCTTTTGCGCCCCCACGTTACCCGCGATGAGGAACAGCGCCGGCACTTTGGTCGCGTTCACGTACCGGGAGCTCTCCCCAGGACAGAGCTCGCAGCCGTCCGGGTACAAAGTCACGGTCGATACGCTGCTGCCGCGGAGGATCGTGCGCAACACCGGCACGTCCGGGACAAACTTGGTCGCGTCGCACACGGGGATGAGCTGGTTCGCGAGGCTGGTCACGTTCGTGTGGCTCACGCACGTCGGGCTGCAGTAGTAGGCGCGCGGCACGCTGCGGTGGAACGCCACGACTGCGTGCCCCCACTTGCCTGTGCACACATCCTTGTCGCGCGTCGACAACATGCTCCACTCGGCTGTCGAGATCCCAGACTCGTCCGAGCTCGCTTGCGACCAGTCGCTGCCGTTGCGCGTGAACCACACGTCCGAGTACGGGAACATCTTGGTGATGCCGCGGCCGACGATCCCGCCGCCGATGAGCCACAGTCGCGGTCCGAGCTCCACGTCCCCGATCGTGCGCGAGTCGAACGACACGACCGAGTGCCACGCGCGCTTGCTCCACGGCGCAGCCTCAGTCAGGAGCGTCCATGAACCTGGGTTTTGATAAGGGAGCGTTAGTGAAGAGAAGCTCAAAGCTCATATCATAGCTTTATAGTGACGGTGCATACCGGACGCGTCCATTCTCCACACGTCGTTCATCGAGGTCTCTCGCCAGCCGCCCATGAGGAAGAGGAACTGCTTTCTCGACGCGTCGCCCTGCGTCACGTTCCCAACGACCGCGTGCGATGCGCACCCGTGCGCTGCGCGAGGTGTCCAGGGCACGTTCTGTTGCTGCGTCCACGTTCCTACAGAGCAATCAACCAGCATTAGGAGGATATCAGCGCAGGATCATGATTGAGTCATCCTCCACACGTACCACTCACTACTGACGTTGTGGACCAGACGTCGTTGTTCATCGGGCTGCCGCCCATGATCCACAGTTGGTTCTCGAACACGACGGTGCAGTGGTAGCCTCGTCCAGCCCAGGGCACGCCTGCAGTCGCTTCCGTCCACGTCTCTGTCGTGCATAAGAAGAGCAGCAATACATACATGCACGTACGTGAGTACATGATCCGGTGAACGTGCGCTCTCGACGAAGAGCTCACCTCCGTCCTTGGTGATCCAGATATCCGTCGCTGGCTCGGGGGAGAACCCGGCGATGAGCAGCAGGCGCTCGACGCCGTCGCTCTGGTCCTCGAACGCCGTCAGCGTGTGGGCGTAGCGCCTACGGAACGGCGCCTCCTCCAGCGCCTCGACCCACGTGGAGCCGTCGGCCGAGTGCACAACGTCCGAGCGTGTGGTGGTCTTCTCCAGGCGCTTCGTGTAGTACGAGGTCGAGACGCCGCTGACCATCCAGATCTGGTCGTTGAACACCGCGGCGGCATGCGCTACATACACACATACAGAGAGATAGATAGAGATAGCGAGATACACATTCACACATAGACATATAGGTGAGGAGTGCTTCTGTTCAATCAGCGCAAGAGCAGCGGGTTGACAAAGCGGCCGACTGACAGTCTCTGGAGAATGTGGAGCCCGTGACGGTCAGCGACGTCCAGCGCGCGATGCTCGCCTGCGTTGCGCTGGTCTCGTTGCAGCTCAGCGCCGTCGTGGATGTGCTCGCAGCAGCGGCCGCTGCACTCAACAGACCTAGGAGCAGCAGCGCATAAGCAGGTGCATGTCGTGGCGACAGCAAGTTCATGCTGTGAAGAGATGGGGAATATAGGAATTGTGTGATAACAGATACGCGAGCGGATCTTTTTAGAGCAAATAATGGATTTTAGCCAATGGGAGCGCGCGATCCTCGAAAGGACGCGGATGGATCTTGGCAACAACTTCAATCAAGCAAACTTGATTTTGGAAGAAATGACTTGAGCTTTGTATGTGGGATGATTGGCTCGACTGAGCACGGGTCGAATGTCACGAGCCAACTCGCGGAGGTCGTTCATGAACCCCACGCCTCGTGACTGCTGGCTTAGTGGAGCCGATCGGCTGGACGGTGATGATCGCGAACCGCGCGCGCACTTCAACACACGCGAAAGGAAGCCCGTGCGCGCGCCAGCAGCATGTCTGCCCAAGAAGACGACCAGCTTATGCCGCTGGCACAGCTTTCTGCTCCGCTAGGTTCGCATCTGGCCACGGATTCACCACGCACCAGGGTTGGGCGACCGCGAGACCTTATACGGGAGCATTTCTGGATCCACGACGAACGCAAGCCGCACCCGAGGGCGAAGTGCAAGTACTGCCAGCGAATTGTCAACAACGGCAAGCCCAACGATAACCTACTGAAACACTTGATGGAGAGGTGTCGCAAGTACCCCTCTGCTCAAGCAGCAACTTCGCAGGGAACGCTCCGAGTATCTGCGCACCAAGCAACGACGAGACAAGCTCCGATGACAGTCGCATCATTGACCAAGAGGAATTCGAGCTAGCATTAGCGCGCGTTTTCTTTGTGTGCGCTTTTCCATTCGTGCTTGTCGAGTCGCCAGTTTCTCTGAAGCTATTCGAGATGCTGGCTCCTGGTATCAAGCTGCCGTCACACCACAAACTTGCGGGTACCCTGTTGGCGCACGTACGCGAAGAATGTCGAACAACGGTCGTCGCAAAAATCAGAGCCCAGCGCATCATATCCATAGTCACGAATGTATGAAGCGACCCAAACAGCTCGAGTACCATCAATTTCATGGTGGCCGCGCCTGGTATGCCGTCGATGTTTTGGTCGTCGTTGCCAACTCGCACGGCGCAGCACACTACGGGATATCTGGCAGGAGAACTCGCAAGAGTTATTGATGAAGTTCAACGGCAAACCGGGACCATGGTTGCGGGCATACTAACTGACAATGCCAGCAACATGATCGCGGCATGGGAGATGCTTGAGAGTGAACGGCAGATCTTTGGTGGCCGCTGTGCTGCTCACGTGGTGAATCTGCTGGTACAAGATGTGTGCGCTCAAGATCTCGTGAACGGAATCAAAGCAAAGGCACTCGAAATCACCCGATTTGTTCGTGACCATCATGCGCTGCTAGATCAGTTTTGGGCTCTCCAACAAACGGTGGTTCCTCTTCTCAAAAGACGTTGCGCTCTGATCATGCCCGTTCAAATGTGCTGGTATTCTGTTCACGCGTGCCTCAGAAGCGTCTTCGGAAACAAGAGGATCCTAGAGGACTTGTTTCTGTTACCCAACAGTCAATAGCTCCTGCAGCGCTTCAGTGGTTCAGAGGAGAAGCGCAGGAAGCTCGAGAAGCTTCAACAGCTCGTCAGAAGCGAGCCATTTTGGCGGGATCTCGAGCTGGTTGTTCACTTGATCGATCCTATCGCGGATGCATTACGGGAATTGGAATCCGACAAGTGTTCAACTGCAAGCGTTTACGAGCGATTTAGATGGCTTCTTCACCACGAAGCATATCGTCCTGGTCAGGGTGAGCCGTCTGCGCTGCAAGTTGAATTCACCCGCAAGATCCAGGAGCGCTGGGATTTCGTTCACACAAATGCTATGAGCATCGCATTCCTGCTAAGTCCAAGCACGGACCTCCACGACTTCATGGAAACGGACGAGAGAGACGCCATTTTCCAAGCTTGCGACTATACAGAAAAAAGCAAAATGCTCGAGCGGCTGCGGGTCACCAAACAACAGTTCAACGCCGCCTTGTATCGCTTTGCGAGCGAGAAGCGGTATTGGGCGACAGAGGAGAGGGCGCTCTTTGTTGCAACCTCCCCGAAGCATTTTTGGGTTGTGCATCGAAAGCTGCATCCGCTGCTCGGCGAGCTCGCCGATTTGGTTTTCTCAATTCCAACGTCTTCGGCAGCAAGTGAGAGGGCGTGGAGTATCTTCGACTTTATCCACACCAAGAAGAGGAGCCGATTCACGACGGAGAAGGTCGAGAGGCTGGCGTATATCTATATCAATCATGGCACGACTTTGAATGAGGCCATTGATCTCGCACGAGTTTGAGGGCGCCGAAAGCGAGATCATTGACATGGACTTTTGATAGCATTATTAACCTTTTTAATTCGAGATGGGTTTGGCGGTAAAATTCTTAACGTTCTTAACGTGTCCTTTTCCACCACTTCCAGTGCTGTGGGGTGTCTCTTGCTGGTTGGCGGAAGCTTGAGCGGGCCGTGGTTGCGAATGTAAGGAACGAGCTGCCCGCTCGTTCAGCTTCTTCCACCTGCTGCAGCCGGTGGTTGTCATTGAGACATTGAGTGGACTTCCCAAACGTCTGCATTTGACACAATTGTGCCCACTTCAGACAACACAAGTGGGTTAAAAAAGCAAAAACACCTCTTATAATACATACCACGTATGGTACGAACTATAAAAAGGTTTTATATGGCTATAAACGTACTAAGTGTATAATAAACAGGTAAATTTGTATTTGTTTTCATTTGAATGCCTTTATAACATCTAACCAAACAGAGCGACTCGTCGCACACAGGCTCTGGATCTGCTTGGTCTCTTCAACTTGCTGCAATTCCAAAGGAAAGCAGCATGGACCCGACCCCGCCGGTGCTGCCTGCGGCCGCCACCACCGCCATGCCAGCAGCAGCATCACTGGGCGTCGCGGTCGCTGGCCCGCGACGCAGCGACGGGGGCGTGTCGCTCGGACTCTTCAGCAAGATCGCCGCCGCGCGCAAGGAGAAGCTCGCGCCCGTGCGGGACGACTCGCACGGCAGCATGCGGGGGTTCCTCGGAGCTGCTGACGCCAACATCGGCTCACCGGCTTTCGAGAAGCGGCTAGCGTCGCCACTCACAGCAGTGACAGCGCCGCTGGGCTCGCTACCAGCAGCAGCGGTCGGCCCCACGAGCCACTTCCCTGAGATCCACGACCCGAGCGGTGCTCACGCGAGCCGCACTGCAGTGTCAAGACCGCCACCGAACCCGCGCAAGGTCACGGCGCGCAATTTCGCGCAGAACCTGCGGTGGACCAAGCACGGGTTCGCCGACGGGACGGACGCAAAGAACGGCAGTAGCGCGCCAGTCAGTACCGCGACAGCGGCGGCGGGCGGGTACTACACCGGAGCGGCTCCTCGACGAAGCAGCCCCAGCATCTCGCCCGTGGTGCGGAATGTGCAGCCAGATCGATTGCTTCAGCCGCCGCTGCAGAGGCGATCTGTGTTCGAGTTAGTAAGTCTATGTGTATGCATCTACACAAACTGATCTGCTGGCTAGCTGTTGTGACTGATATACTTGTTGAACCCGATAGCCTCGACAAGGTACAGACCGCAAGTCGCCCATCGCAGACTTTGGCAGCCGACCAGCCACAGCAGGAGACGTACGGATACAATCACTTGCCTGAATACACTTCTCTCTTTATCTATGAGTAGCTCACACGCGTGTGCTGTGTCTCGGTTTCCTGTAGCAGGCGATGGAGCATCGACAGCTTCCTCAGCAAGACTCGCCCTTCTCCACCGTTCGCGGATACGTCCGGTATGTTAATTGCGTAAATCCATGCTCGGTGGCTTTATTAGAAGGGGATCAGCTGAACTAAAACGCTTGCTTGTCGTCCCCACAGCCGATCGCCCGAGGCGTTCAATAACTCGCTTGAAATGGCGACTGAGGTAGCAAGCTCTATCATACTTGGGCAGCCGTATGATACCTAACGTCTTGCCTACTGCAGATCCTGCATCGCCGGTCGCTAATCGAGCGCGGGGGCTCCAGCAACAGCATCCAGAAGCCAAAGGCCGCCGATCTGGCGATCCGACCTAGTGGATCACAGATGAAAACCGCGCCACCAGAGCCCTTGGGCGGGTTAGACCACCCTCAAACGAGCACGAGAGCTCCTCCCGCTGATCCAAACACCGACCTCAGCGAGCAAGAGGTACATGTTGTTCATGAGTGAATGGATTGGGTCGTAAGGATATTCCTTCGCTTTCTGTGGTTAATGTGACTGAATTTGGTGGTTGATTATGTTTGGTAAACCAGCTCTATTTCGCAGAGACGACTGAGATCCCAGGCGTCCCCATCGTCTATCGCAACCAAAAGGTACGTGCATGGTGTACCAGATGTGATCTTGTATCTACTTTGACATGGCGAAGCCTTCGTTGCTGTTCTTCTTTATCTCCAACCATCGCTCAGTCGAAAGCGTCCAACCCGGAGCGCCTGAACCTGGATCGCCGCAATCTGCCCGTGATCCCGCTGCTCGAGGGCGAGCAGATGCTCCGGCTGCTCAATCTGCAGAACAACTTGATCCGGAAGATTGAGAACCTACTGGGGTTGCCAAATCTCATCTTTCTCGATCTCTACAACAACCGCGTGGAGGTATGTCTGCGTGCGCTAGAGTTGCTTGTACGACTATGTCAGCAATTGGTGGGGTTTTGCTCACAGCTCTGATGAAATTGTTGTACTACATGTGTCAGAAACTCGAGAACTTCAGTGTTGTCCCCAACCTGCGCGTGCTCATGCTGGGTAAGAACCGTCTGAGGACGATCGAGAACCTCGAGTGCCTCAAGAAACTCGACGTGCTCGACCTGCACAGGTGCAATAACAAAGCCAACAGTACTAATTCGCATTTCACAGTTTGTCCAACTAACAAAATCACAACGTTGTGCATTTGTTTTATCTTGTAGCAACGACATTGAGGTAATGCAGAACCTGAACGAATTGCGGGAGCTGCGTGTGCTGAACCTGGGTGGCAACCGCATCTCGACGCTCGAGAACATCGAGAAGCTGACGCTGCTCACCGAACTGAACCTGCGGCGTAACCAGATCGACAAAATCGGGGCGATCGGGAAATTGCCGTCTCTGCAGCGCATTTTCCTCTCGAACAACAAGATCGAGGCGCTCGAGACGCTCGATCTGCTGCTGCCGGTAAGGCTGTCTAACTAGGTTTGTTGGATGAATTGTTCACCGTTCATTAACACGTGTCCGACGGGCCTTTCTGTTCTAGGTCACCTCAATCAGCGAGCTCCGTCTCGACGGGAACATCGTCTGCGAGTCGAACCAGACCGAGTACCGCGCCAAGATGATCCGCAGCTTCCCCGTGCTCAAGCACTTGGATCTCAAACCGCTCAACGACACGGAGCGCAAAGACGCGCTGGCGTTCTACTCGCAGGCGAAAAGCAGCGCGAGCAAAGAGCGCGACGAGCTCGAAGAAGCCCAGCGAACACACGCGATCCAATGCGCCAAGACGCTCTGGGAGCGCCGCGAGAAGCTCACGAGCTCTGCGAATACAGTGAAGTCGGTCAAGGATCTGAGTCTCGCGACCTCGTGGGGGAGTTGTGGCAACGGCAACAAGAGCAAATCAGCAACTGGGAGCGGCAGCTCCAGTAACCTCGGTGTCTCTGGTCATGAGGAGCGCGAGAGTGGTATCAAACCCACAAGCCGGGAAGACCCGACCATGCACAACAATAAAACGAGTTTCTCGGAAGTCGAAGTACGTGGTGACTACCGCGTGCTCGTGATCTACGGCGACGCGCTCGAAGTGCTCGAGAGCGCCAAGATGCACTCGCTGGTCAACGCGATCACGTTCCGGTACATCCACATCGACAAAGTGGCGGCCGCTGCGACCGCGTCCACGAGCTCCAACCTCAAGCTCTTTGGACGTTTGAGAAGGCTCAACTTTGCGCACAACGACCTGCAGTCGTTCGAGCAGCTGCTCTGGCTCGGATCGCTGGGGACAAAAGCCGAAGAGGTACGGAAATCGATTTTTAACCGTGTTGCTGTTGGAGTGCCGTGCTCTAAAGTGTATCTATCGCTTGCTCTCAAATTGTAGCTGTTCATCTCAAGCAACCCGGTCTGCTCCAAGGCGCTACTGAAAAGATTCATCGGAGCTCGGATAAGTGTAAGAAGACCCAGCTTGACGGGTTCTTCCGGATATCTAAAGCCTTTTTCACTGGAGTCTGATTCGCTGCATACCATTCTTTCAAATTTGTAGAACACGCTGCGACTCAATGGCGAGGAGATCTCGACGAGCGACCGCTACTTGGGCAAACAGCTTTTCCCAAAAGCCGCCGGGCGCCAGAAAGCTCTTGAGTTTGCACCCGAGACAACTTCTTCATCACCATCTGCGCACATGCTGCTGACAGTGACGAAAGCCAACAGTAGGGAGAAGAATGCGCTCGTGAAGCCCACGACGACACGCATCGGCGCGTGCAGTACCGCGTCGCTCATCGTTGGCGACATTTTCTCGACTGCGAACGACATCGAGCGGAAAGCGGTGGTACGTTGTATTGCTGATTGTAGCTGCTGGATCTTGACCGTGATCACACGATTGGTTTCAAAGTTTTGAAACACTGTGTGCTGTTGTAGGTCCTCGAAGACGCGTGGCGAGGCTTGCTGACGTCGATCGTGAGGGTACGTGGTGGCGCTGGACTCCCTCTTGCTCTTCGATACGTTTGCTGAGTGATCGATTATTTGCTTCAATTGGTTTGCTGCTATCTGTCGTTTGTTCTCTGTAGGAAACGCTGCAGGATATTGAGCGCCGCGATAGTTTCATGTCGGGATGCCTCGAAGGACTGTGAGTGACAAAGGGAAATTGGGATACATCGCAATAGAAAAAAAGGGCAAGCGTATATAGTTTTTCTTATTCACGAAAAATGCAGTGCAGTGGTCAAGCAAGCGATGAGAACTCTAGATCTATTCCTTGGTGTCCATCTTCTCGGCCTTGGTGGTCGCGACCTCGCCCTTCTCCTCCTTCTCCTGCTGGCGCTGCTTCATTCGTCGCAGCACCTTGTTCGACACTTTCTTCACCACCGTCGTCGAGTCCTTCTTCGCTTTCTGCAGATAGTAGGAGGGGCACGAGTGCATGAGTACACAACCCACGTACAGTAACAACACGCACAAGCACAGCACGATTCGTCGCGTCCACGTACTCGCTCGCGCTTCATCTGCAGCTTCTCCTTGCGTTCCTTCTCCTTCACGACCTGCTCACGCACACACGAAACAACGAAGAGATCAGTGAACACCACAGCCACACACGAACAGGCAACCGTACAGAGAGAGAGAGAGAGAGAGATGGTGCCTACCTCCAGCTCGTACTGGGCCTTGATTTTGTTGCGGTTGTTCTTGCGCGACATCGTGAGCTTGCTTCTGCTGCTGTTGGTTCTTGTGTGTCGCTTCCTGCTCTTTGGCCTTGCCTTCGAGCTGGGACGCCAATCAAAGTCAAACCCTGCCAAAACGACTGATCAGATTCGAAAGGTATTTGTTCGCGGACAAAGAGCATTATTTTTGTGACTACCTATCCGTACATTTTTGATTTTAAGAGTGCTTGTTTTCGAAAGAGAGTGTGTGTTCTTCTATCAAGCAATAAACCCTTCGTTTAATGACATTGTGCTCTTAACTTCTTCGCGACCAAAAAGTGCTCGGTCCACCATTGTCCACTATTGAAATTGGCGATTTTTTGGTCGAAATGGCCACCCTCGCAAACGTGATGTCGCCGTTTCGACCAAAAAATCTCAATTTCAATAGTGGACAATGGTGGACCGAGCACTTTTTGGTCGCGAAGAAGTTAAGAGCACAATGTCAGTATTTCGAGGTCCTTTATCTATTTTATGGGTTAAAACCTTGATTCCAGATATTTCGGATACACTAAAAAAAGCCACGTGTTTCCATGTTAGTGCAAATGAAGAATCCTTTTCACTTGGATTTACAGTCAAGTATGCAAAAGGTTTTTTCATTTGCACTCCGTAAATATTGCAAAAGAAGAATACATTTCATTAGACTTTTAGTTTTGTGCATTAAATAACACTTTTAGCTTATCGCTGCCACATTACAGTGCACGTCAAAAAGTTAAGGACAGCAAAAAAAAAAAAATTATGTGGATTTTTTCGAGTTTTGTGTTTGCGGACGAGCTTTTTTAGTATGTTAGAGAACGTCATTAGAACACTCTCGTGGTGAAATCGCAGCTCGATTTGACTTCTTAGAGCCACAGGAATGACCGATATAAGTTTATAGAGGGCGACA
>JAASGK010000284.1:0-29927 GCA_023334195.1 Globisporangium emineosum
CTCTCGCGAAACCCGCTCCAACCGGAACAGGAAGCTTAGCTTAGCCTAGATTATTTATCACTTTCTAGACTGCTCCTTCGGACAGAAGAAAAAGTCCAGCCTAACTTGCTAACAAGTCAGGCTATCTTTGCCCCCCCCAGGACAAACAAACAAGTCGTCCCACCGGATGAAGATTTTCCGGAACCTCGTATTCATGTTACTCGGAGTAGATAGCGTTGTTATGCAAAAGTTGTATGATTTATATCGCTTGCTGCGCTTGAATCAAAGACAGTACAGAATGCACTACACGTATCACATTGTTGATTGAATCCAGAGCTTCTCAGCACGGCATTGCAAACGGAGGAACCGGTCGCGGACACGACTGGCATTTGCGTTTACACTCACACTTGCTGTGCGATTTCCAGATAAATATGTACTCCTGCTGAGACCACCAAAGTAATAGGAACACTGCTACAAAAGAACAGAAGTACTCCCACAAACAGTAAGCTCAACACAACAATTTGTTACGTCAGCGATCCGTGCTTCAACGAGCGTCTATATACGTTCCTTTCAAATACACTTTCTATTCGACCAAATTCTTCCTCTTTCGACTATATTGGATGTAAACACGATTTTGAATGCGGTCTCGTCGCACCAATGCACTCTTGCTGCAGACGGTACGAGCTATATATCCTCCCTTCATATCGTCGCAGAACTACACAAAGCGCAAACCATTCCACTCCAAATGCTGTATCTCCACTGGGACTTTGTATGACTCGAATACATCGAACAATAGAGTACGTCACGAAGTGAAAGTGAATGACATGTTTCCACTGTTGTTCTACCATGACCACCACATTATATTAGGATCTCTTTAAAATAACCCAAATATACAGTGGTACACATAAAACCTGGATTTTTACTATTTTAATGTGGACTACTCCACGGGATCATGTGGCGAACTCACATCTTGTGGTATCCCATTGAACATGATCACTTGGCGAGTCCGAGGACTTCTGCTGGCGCTGCTCGTGCTGCTCGGCGCGGGCGTGCTGGTGTACGAGACCTGGTGGAACGACTTCTCATCGCTCAGCCACTACGAGGCGCTCGGCGTACATGATAGCGCGTCGCTCAGAGACATCAAGCGCGCGTTCCGAGAGCGCTCGCTGCAGTACCATCCGGACAAAGCCTCGCTATCGACAGGCACGACCGAGCTCAACACCAAGCGCTTCCACCGCATCTCTGGTACGTAATACGAGCAGCAGTTTGAAGCATATTGTTGTATACACATGCGCCGTTAGGAGGATGCTGATTGGCTGTGTATGTATTGCTACGACAGATGCGTATCAAGTGCTGAGCGACGAGGGATCGCGCGCCGCGTACGACCTGGAGCTACTGGAGCAAGCGCGCTTCCGAGCGATGCAGAGGCAGAGCTGGCGAGTGAAGCTCACGCCCACAACACCAGGCTGGCAGAGTGCGCTGCAGTTCTACCTGACGGAGTTCCCGTTTGTGCTGGCGACGCTGGCGCTCCAAGTGATGGACGTGCGGCTCTTCCTGATGTTCCTCGTCTGCTTGGGCTGCGCCATCTTTGCGTTCGATCTTGGGATCCGCGTCGTGTGTAAACTGTGGGACGTGGCGTTCTCGTCGTCAGCACAGTCCACGGCGAGTAGAAAATCCAACGATGCAGCGATGCAGGCAGCGCGGGTCAGACAGCAGCAGGCGTTAGTGGAGGCGCGAAGGACCCAAGCGTTAACGCAGCGTCGCGTCTCCACTCGCTCCCAGTAAGAAACCTAACAATGACATTCACAATATAATATAGCGAAGCTGACGGCTGGAAGCGTTACCAAACGCTTGAAGCTCCCATTTGCACAAACTATTCCCACGACATCGTAGTACAAGCGAAGAGGAAAGACGGTTGAGCTCGAAACGCCTGCATTGCTCCTGTTCCACAGAGGCCGTGCGATCACTTCTCTACGAGCGGCGTTGAGAGAAGGTGAGATCCTCGAGTGCAACCAGAGGTGGTGTTTGAAATGCGTTGATGCCATTTGTCTTGACAACAGCAACTGCTTCTGCCAGGTAACGACTGGGCTGGCTCGGAAGCTACGGGAAACAGCAACAACAATGGCCGAGGAAGAGATACGTGCAAGGAACGCTGAGATACAGAAGATCCTGGACGGCTCGATCATGCGGTGGTCGTTGGTCGTTACCTCGACTTGCCGGCGAGCACAACTTTCAAGTCGAGGTGAGCGACGACATCAAGGTCTGAGTGTGCCACGTCGAGAGCGTCCAGGTGAACGGAGGGGTCGTTCTGAGTCTCGACCAGCTCCTTGGCGGGTACACAGTCTGGTTCCCCACAATCTTCACCACTCACGACAATCGCATCAACGGCAAGGTGACGAATATCGAGTTCCATGACAACGGCGCTGGTGCGATCGCGCTGCGAGCACTTTCGTGTTCAAGTCATCGTTTATCAAGCTCATGTGATTATTGGGTGGAGGTGTGCGTGGAACTGGATGATGTCGTCGAGTACCCACAAGATGCGAAAAAGGATACTTTCGTCGTGTAAATACAGGTGTGAGTGAGTCTGGTAATGAAATGCACGAAGCTGCCCATGCGCTGCAAGGTTGGAGGCCCAGATAGACGGATCGCTAGCAAGTCAGGTCACTGTGAAGTAGCTCCGCTCATCAACTAAATGATGTCGAGAAGCAGGACATCTACTTGGGTCGTTCGTTCGGATGACAATGCTGCTCAAGTAGCCAAAAGTAGCCATTTCACTTTAGTGACATATCACATCGTTCAGAAAATATCCACATATGATTCGCCGAAAAAACACTCTATCTTCATTCCATTGGCTTAAAAGATAGATAATTGTTTTGATTGGCTGAAATTCTGATCCAATGGTTGATTGGTTACAGAACCAGCCGCCTCGCCATTCTCATTTTGCGCGAGCAATTGCTGGCGACGGACGGGCGCCAGTGAAATAAATCCCCACAAAGAGTCACCGGAAGCGCAAAGGAACCAGCAGTTTGTGCGTGCTTTCCTCTGTGTGTGTGAGCATCCATTCATCCCCTGTAGCCTCTATACCAGCAGAGCGGCAGCATGGAGTCGGCGACGGACCAGACGATCCTGCGCTATGAGGTGTCCGAGGTGGGCTTCGGCTTCTACTCGGACGCCGAGATCCGCGACTTGAGCGTCAAGCAGATCACGAGCCGCATGTCCTTCGATTCGCTCAACAACCCGGTCATCGGCGGTCTCTACGACCCGGCGCTCGGTCCCGTGGACTTCAACATGATCTGCCCGACGTGCCACCAGACGCAGAAGGAGTGTCCCGGCCACTTGGGCCACATCGAGCTGCCCGTGCCAGTGTACAACCCCGTGCTCTTCGGCCACATGCTCACGCTGCTAAAGCGCAAGTGCTTTACGTGTCACAAGTTCCGTATCGCGTCGGCGCGCTCGCGTGTGCTGCGCGTCAAAGTGCTGCTGATCGACAACGGCTTTGACGAAGAGGCCGCGATGATCTCGGAGCTGCTCGAGCAGCGCAACGGTGTCGAGGACGAGCCGCCACAGCGCACGTTCCAGCGCCAGCAGGCGATCCTGGACGAATACGAGCGCCTCGCGCTCTCGCAGGTGAACGGCAAGTCGGGCCGCATCCGTCCGTTGGCGCGTCTCTCGGAGGTGCAGCGTGAGAAGCTTGCGACCGAGTTCTTCAAGGGGATCAAAGCCAAGTGTGAGAACTGTGGCGCCATCTCCCCAGGTATCCGCCAGGATTCGAACTCCAAGATCTTTCTCAAGGGCCTCAGCGCGCGCTCGCGCAAGGTGAACCGCTCCAAGAACCTCACGGTCACCTCGGCGCTCGACACGATGACCGGCAACCTTTCGGAGGACGAGCGCATGAACTCAGACGACTCGGATGACTCGGACGAAGACAGCGACGTGGGCGGCGCCAACAAGTATGCGAGCACGGAGGACACGTCGTCCCGCAGCAAGTACCTCCCGCCGCTGGAAGTGCAGTCGCAATTGCAGATGATGTGGAAGAACGAAGACGGACTCATGGAGCTTCTGTACGGAGACCGCAGCATCGCCAGCGGACGCGTGAAGGCCCGCGCCGACGGCTGGAAGAAGTTCTTCTTGAGTGTGATCCCGGTCGCGCCGTCGCGCTTTCGTCCACCAGTGTTTCTGGGTGACAAGCAGTTTGAGCACTCGCAGAACACGTACCTGTCCAAGATCCTGACGCTCAGCGAGAACATCGTGCAGGGCAACTACTATGAGCAGCAGAAGGCGCAGGCCACGGAGGACGACGACAGCGCCGAGGAGAAGAAGCAGCAGATCAACCTCGCGCGCAAGCTCGCGGTCTGGACCGAGCTGCAGAACAACGTCAACTGCCTCGTGGACAGCAGCAAGGCCAAGCCTGGCGCCGACGCCGCACAGGGCATCAAGCAGGTGATCGAGAAGAAAGAAGGTCTCTTCCGAAAGAATATGATGGGCAAGCGCGTGAACTACGCCGCGCGTTCCGTCATCTCGCCAGATCCGTACATCAGCACGAGCCAAATAGGTGTCCCGCTGCGGTTCGCCAAGACACTGACGTACCCACAGCCTGTGACGCCGTGGAATGTTGAAGAGATGCGCCAATTGGTGATCAACGGCCCAGACGTGCACCCGGGTGCGAACTTTGTCGAGAGCGAAACCGGCCGTCTGGTCGACCTGAAGAAGCGCTCGCTGCACCAGCGTGAGGCGATCAGCAAGACGCTGCTCACCCGCTCGGCAAGCGCCCAGGGCACCAGTAAGAACCGCGTGAAGCGCGTGTGGCGCCACCTGAAGACTGGCGACGTCGTGCTCATGAACCGTCAGCCGACGCTGCACAAGCCGAGTATGATGGCGCACGTCACGCGCGTGCTCACGAACCCCAAGATGCAGACGATCCGCATGCACTACGCCAACTGCAACTCATTCAACGCCGATTTCGACGGTGACGAGATGAACATGCACTTCCCGCAGAACGAGCTCGCGCGTTCCGAGGCGTACAACATCGCGTCAAACGACAACCAATACCTCGTGCCGACCGACGGCTCGCCACTGCGCGGTCTGATCCAGGACCACGTCGACTCGGGAGTGAAGCTCAGCCAGCGCGACACGTTCCTGACCAAGGACATGTACATGCAGCTGCTCTACAACGCGTGGGCGAGCATGGAGGACGCCGGCGTGGAGAAGTCCCACATTGAGATCGTGCCACCAGCGATCCTCAAGCCGCAACAGCTCTGGACGGGCAAGCAGGTGATCACGTCCGTGCTCAAGATGCTCACGAAGGGGCTGCCGCCGCTCAACCTGGACAGCAAGGCCAAGATCAAGGGCGACCTGTACGGCAACGCGAACGCCGAGCACATTGTCGTGTTCCGCGACGGCGAGTTGCTCCAGGGTGTGCTCGACAAGAGTCAGTTCGGCGCGTCCATGCACGGTTTCGTGCACGCGTGCTACGAGATCTACGGCTCGCGCATCGCCGCGGATCTGCTCACGACGCTCGGCCGCTTGTTCACGTGTTACCTGCAGTTTGCGGGCCACACGTGCGCGCTCGAGGACCTGACGCTGAACAAGGACGCCGAGAAGCGTCGCCGCAAGCTCGTGCATGAGTCCGTGTTCAACGGCGAAGAGGCGTATGCCGAGTTCGCTGGCCTCACAGACTTGCTGGACGCCAAGCACGCGTCCGAGCAGGAGGACGGAGGCAAGCGCCGCCGCATGGACGAAGCCGAGCGCGTGCAGATCCGCGAGCGCATGCGCAAGCTGCTCTCGGGCCCCGACGCGGACCAGAACGCCAAGGCGCTCGATGCGCACATGATGGGCACGGTGCACGGCTCGAACAGTGACATCATCAAGACGTGCTTGCCGTCGGGCCAGACTAAGTCATTCCCAGCAAATTGCTTCTCGCTCATGGTGCTCACGGGCGCCAAGGGTTCGATGGTGAACCACTCGCAGATTTCCTGCGGTCTCGGCCAGCAGGCGCTCGAGGGCCGTCGTGTGCCGATCTTGAGCAGTGGTCGCTCGCTGCCGTCCTACGAGCCTTTCGACCCAGCGCCGCGTGCCGGTGGGTACATTACCGACCGTTTCTTGACGGGCTTGCGTCCGCAGGAGTACTACCACCATTGTATGGCGGGCCGCGAAGGTCTCGTCGATACCGCCGTGAAGACCAGTCGAAGTGGGTACTTGCAGCGTTGTCTGATCAAGCACTTGGAGGACCTGCAGGTGAACTACGACCACACGGTGCGTGGCTCGGACGGCAACGTCGTGCAGTTCCTCTATGGCGAAGATGGCGTTGACCCCGTGCAGAGCGCGATGCTCTCGGGCAAGGATGACCAGTTCAACTTCCAGGCGATGAACCACCGCAGCATCTCGCACAAGTACGGCATCGACGCCAAGTTCTTTGAGCACACGAAGCTCGACATCATGAAGCCGCTCAAGCTGCACGCCGAGACGCGCGAGGCCCAGGAGAAGGACTACGCGAACCCGGCGACCGTGCTGCGTGCCGGCGTGCGCGTGCAGGCACGTCGCCTGAAGGAGGGTGAGACCAAGTGGAAGCGCGGCAACATCGAGCAAGGCTTTGCGGACGCCGAGATCCTCGCGCTCGCGCAGGAGTACGAGGACGGCCGCGACTCGACGTACGACATCCAGTACCTGGACACGGGCCGCAAGGCGTTCGGCGTGCCGCGCACGACTGTGTTCAAGGCGCGCAAGCCAACGAACAACACGCGCGCGATGTCGGGTCGTGTGGAGATGATCAAAGCCTCACGCGCGGACCCGGTGATGCAGAGCCTGGAGCTGAACCAGCACGTGGGGACCGTCTCGGAGCGCATTCAGGAGAAGCTCTGGAACTACAACCAGCGCAACCCAGCCAACTGCCTGGACCTGCTCAAGAAGACCAAGAAGAAGAGCAAGAAGAGCAAGAAGGGCGAGACGGACGAGATCGACCGCGAGAAGATGCTGACCAAGCACACGGTGAGCCCGGACGCGTTCCAGCTGCTCGTGTGGGTCAACTACCTGCGCAGCATGGCGAACCCGGGCGAGAGCGTGGGCATCATCGCGGCACAGAGTATCGGCGAGCCGTCGACGCAGATGACGCTCAACACGTTCCACTTGGCCGGCCACGGTGCCGCGAACGTCACGCTCGGTATCCCGCGTCTGCGTGAGATCATCATGACGGCGAGCGAGAAAATGTCGACGCCGATGATGACGATCCCGCTGCTGGACAGCGTGGACCAGTCGCGCGCGCAGGAGGTGGAGCAGCGCCTGAACCAGGTGGCGCTCTCGGAGCTGATCAGCAACCAGCGCGGCGTGTCGGTCACGGACGAGTTCGTCAAGAGCGAGAATGGCATCCTGTGGGTGCGCGACTACACGATCCGCCTCACGTTCTTTAAGCTCAAGTACATCAAGAAGGCGTTCGGGCTGAGCTCGAGCGACGTGTACGACGCCGTGGGCAAGAGCTTCATCAGCAAGCTGCTGACGCTGATCTCGCGCGAGATGAAGAAAAGCGGCGTGAGCGTGTCGGCGGTAGCCGAGACCAACAACTTTGTCGGTGCGTCGTCAGGCGCTGCTGGCCGTAAGAAGAAGAGTGACGACGACGACGATGACGACAATGACGAGCAGGGCACGTTGCGCTTCGGCAGCCGCCGTGAGGTGCAGGGCTACGAAATGGACGAGGAGGACGAGAAGATCAGCAAGGAGCAGGTGGGCTCGGACAGCGACTCGGGCGACGACAGCAAGAAGAAGAGCAAGAAGAAGGGCAGCAAGACCCTGAACGGTGGCGACGCCGACACTGCAGACGAGGGCGACGACAGCACTGGGGTCTTTGACAAGAAGCTCAAGTCCAAGGGCCTCGCGACCACGATGGTGAACGGTCTCGAGATCATGGACGTGCCCATCGGCGTGCGCAAGAACAAGTACTTTATGTACTGCGGCCGCAACGCGAAGGAGCACTACGTGGAGCTGCGCCTGCGCTTCCCGACCCACTCCAAGACCGTGCTCATGGTGCCGCTCGTGGAGAAGGTGGCCAAGCAAGTGCTGGTGCAGAACTGCCCGGGCATCTCGCGGTGCTACCTGATCAACCAGCGCATCGGCGAGGCGCAGGAGGAGAAGCCGTGCGTGCAGACCGAGGGTCTCAACTTCCAGGAGATCTGGGCGTTCGACGACATCTTGGACGTGAACCAGTTGGCCACCAACGACATCTTCCAGGTGCTCAAGACCTACGGCGTGGAGGCCGCGCGTGCGTCCATCTCCAAGCAGATCAACGACGTGTTCGGCGTCTACGGTATCAGCGTGGACCCGCGCCACCTGAGTCTGCTGGCCGACTACATGACGGCGCAGGGCGGCTACATGCCGCTCAACCGTATGGGCATGAACAACAAGGGCTCGGCCATGCAGCAGATCACTTTCGAGACGTCCATGAAGTTCCTCACGCAGGCGGCGCTCGGCGGACTGGCCGACGACCTCGAGAGTCCGTCAGCACGCATCATCCTGGGCCAGCCACCACGCGTGGGCACGGGCAGCTTCTCGCTCCTGCAGCCGATTTCTTTATAAAGAAGAGAAGAACCAGAAACCCCAAATTTGTAATAGAACCAATTTCCATATTCGCAAAACCATTTTCTTACGGTATTGTAACTTTGTCCTTTCAAGCGCCTACTTCACCGGTGATGGTGGCTCAAGCATCTTGTTCCCACCTCCTCCACTTCGTGTCTGCTTGTCCTTCGTCGGGGATGGCGGCGGGGTCTTCATGCTGAAACGCCGCTGTAGCGTCTTCTTCGCATCGGGACTGGTGCTACTGCTGGAAGTGGTTGTCGTCTGCACGCAGAGACTGAGTCTGCGGGTCATCGATGGTCGAGAATTCGTTGGCGAAGGTGGTGCCGTACTGGTAGACTTGACACTGCTGTTGCTGCTGCTATTGCTCGTCGCAAGTGCGTCGTCCATGCCTGGGCTTCCTCGCGAGCCAGCGTAGTTTCTGCAGCAGATCAAAGACACGAACGTCCGTCAGGTAGTAAGTTCCCTGCAAACGCAATGTTCATTGACTCAGGTGGACCAGGTGGAGGACGTACTCGTACTGCTCTTTCTTCCAGAACTTCTCAAAGTGCATAAGAAACACTTTCATCACGTCCACACGGTCGGTCTTGAGCACATCCGTGATCTTCAGAGCGCGCGGCGAACTGGACGCGCACGCGAGCCACATGAGCTGGAAGAGCCCTCTGCACCACAAACACGAGGATTAACAACGAGGTTTTGCGAGCCAAGATGCAACAATGTGATCTTTTAGGCTGCTTACTTGAGCTTCTTGTCGCTCGGGATGAGCTCGTCGTGGCAGGTCTTGCGGGACAACCGCACCAGCAGCTCGCAGAAGCCGTTGTAGCTCAGCACGCGGTCGTACTCGGTCGCCGGCACTTTCATGAGGCTGTCGATGTAAACGGTCGAGAACTCGGTCGTCGTGAGCATCCCGAGTGCGATGATGCCGTACATGCGCCCGAACGCCACGCTCTCCGCGTACCCCATGTGTGACGGGCTCTGCTGCGCGGTCTTTGGCTCGAGTTTCTCCAGCTTTGCGTGGGTCACGCTCGCGTAGAACGCAAAGATCTGTTGGGGGAGGAAGGGCAAAAGTGAGCAAGCGAGTCGTGCAAGATCGGCCTTCAACACAGAACAGCATTGAATCTGGAGATGAATCAAATTGCTCACTTTGGCCAACGGGTCTTCAAATGCAGTCAGCACTTTCTTGCATTCCTCAACCTCCTTGTTCAGAGGAACCCGAACTCTGTTGGTGCAAATGTAACAGGACTCCAATGTTGAGACGCCCAACCATACGACATTTGACTTGAAAATGCGGGCTCACCTTGGCTTGAGCTGTCGCTCGATGCAAGTCCGCACAAGCGAGTCGTACGCTCGACTCGGGTCTTGATCTCCAGACTGCAGGGAACAACAAATAAAAAGAATGCAATGGCTGTTAGCAACACGGACAGGTACTGGCTAGAAATCAAAGATATGTACGAGCCCACCATTTTCGCGAAATGCAGCAGCAGAGCGAGGAACGCAGTGAAGTTGAGCTTTTTGGTGCCGTCGCGCTCGCTCGGGTGGCTTTTCAGGAACGACTCGCACACAATCGACACCTCCTTCTCGATAATCTTGGCCTCCTCGCTGTTCGACCCGTCGATGATCCCGCAGTCCTGCAGGAGCTTGATTACGTTTGCGATCCGCATCCGGGTCGGGTCTTCCGAGGAGAGTTGCAGCGCGTAGGTCGCAAAGATGTCCCAGAGCTTCTCCTGCTGTGTGCGCTTCCGGGCCGCAGCGAGGCTCGCGTCGAACGGCGAGTCGTACTTTTGCTTGTTGATGTCAACCGCATCGGCGAGGTCGGACAGACTCGCACGTGACGAGCTCCTGCGACTACTTGCATACTCTTCTCGCAGCTTCGCAACCGCAGGGTCCGTCATCCCTGAGTGAAGACAGACGCGTGATTCGAATGTTGGCTTCGCTGGGCTTGTCGATAACTCTCTGCAGATCGATGGTCGCTTTCACAAGCAGCGCAGCGCTCTCACTGTGCCCTTCAAGGCCTCACTCTTCACCTTTTCCTCCTTCTCTCATCCTCCAAGTCTGTTCCTTTTGCGTGGGAAAGGACGGGACTCAGAATGCAGCCATACCCAAATGAAGCCATCTTGTCTGCAGAGTGACGGTGTCTCCAGAAGACAGCCCACCAAGTCAACCGTCTTACCATTCCTCGGACCAAAATAAGAAGCAATGTGTTTTGACGGGGAAGACAGCCAGTCAGCCTCTCTGCGCGATGGCCAGACAGCCACTCAGAAAAATCACAATTGCTTCTCGAGTGTGATGGCGGAGCAGAGCGTCGTACCTGCTGCAGGAGGAGCGTCGGTACCACCGTCATCGCAGCAGCTCCAACTTCGAGGGCCTGGGGCGTTCCTCGCGTTCACCCCAGCATGGGAGCGGCGCATCGCGCTGTTTATCATCGCGGTGCAAGCGTTTTGGGCGATCGCGATCCCCATCAAGAACGTCGTCATGATCAGCAACCCGGTCTTCCGACCTGACAGTATCGACACCGAGTCCAGTGCGTATCGATTCTTGCCAGCCGAGAGCGCGCCTGTGGTCATCCCAGGCAAAGACATCGTTTCGCTGCTCCAGAAAGTGCTGGATGTTGTGCTCGGTCAGCGGGTTATCCGTGAAAACTTTGAAGCTGTCGGGTCGTTTGACCTGGACACTGCGTACCAGCTTCTCTCGCCCGAGGACTTCCACACCATCTCGCAGTACTACGCGGTTTTCTTTCAGGCGACCGAGTTCCCAGGCGGGGTCATGACGCCACGACCGCAGTATTTCGCAGAAAATAACGAGACGCTGTTGCCACAAGATGCGCTTGGCGTGTGGATACGACCAACGGGCCTCAGCCAGAGCGACTGGTTCCTCAAACTTTCCTGCTCGGCTGAGAACGCAAAGCTAGAGGGGACGCGGTGCTTCCAGGACAACACGTCGAATGTCTGCTTCGACTTCCCGAAGAAAGGCGAAGTGCGGCGATACGAGAGCGTGGATCTTGAAAGCCTTCGCGACAAAACCGGAATGACGAATAATATTGGACTGCTGCACGTGATTGAAGTCTTCCACTCGACAATGGCGGCGCTGTTCAGCAACAAGAGCTGGAAGAAGACGTTGGCGAGCGTTCAGTTTGTCATGAACGCGGATGACGCGCTCAACAATGCGTTCTCGAGCGTCTACAGCGACGACGGGAGACCGCTGATGCTGGAAAAGTATGCCGCTGCGTTTTGTGTACCTCTCGACGCGATAAAGACCAAGAACCTCGAGTCATGTGTGATCAGCACGTCTATCGCCAGCAAGTTCTACACGAAAGCGTTCGTGCTCCAGCTGATCCAGTCAGCACTGGTAGATTATGACGTGTACGACCCCAACGAAAGCATCGTGCAGCCACCAAACCAAACTGACGCGATCGTTTCTTCAATCCTCAAATTCGACTTGGTGCTCACGTCAGGGGCTCGCTACGGGCCGATGTCGGACGCAGGCTCGAGGCGATTCGCAGGTGTCACGCTCGCCTCTGTGGGTGCAGCTTCAATGCGGCTGAAGCTCGACAAGAAACTCAACGGCGAGCAGGTCTTTGGCTCGTCCACTCGAATGATCGAGTACATGGCGATCTACCCTGAATACTACAGCTACCTGCAGCACGAGGTCAGACAAAGCGACGACGGTTCTTCGTACGACCAGGTCATCTACTCCATTCTGGGAGGCGGCACGTCGGGGCTCTTCACATTCAAAGGCAACTGGTGGGGGAACACGATGGCGGTGTATCGTCTTCGTGAGCTCCCAAGCGACTATGAGACGGAGACCAACACGCCGATAGCGCGAATGGACTCATGGTGGGACGACGAAGCCAAATTCGCACTCTGGTTTGAGAAACTGGAGCAAACTCCCCAGGCGCCGTTCCACATGTTCGACAAGTACATGGACATTGCGCCGCACCAGGTGATCCTCAACGATAACCCGGTGACCGCGTGCCATCGCGCGTTCTTCAAGACGCTGACAAAAGTCGCGTTCCTCAGCCTTCTGGCTTCTTCGGATCTGCCGAGCTACTTGATCTTCATGAGCAACGTCAACGGCGGTGCCAACGCTTGGTTCAGAACGACGGTGACCAAGACCGAGCTGTTTGGCGAGACCATCGATGGCTCTCGATACGCGTTCAGCTATACGCTTGACGCTGTCATCCGTGAGTATTGTGCGTGTTGTCTTGATGGTTGGCTGGTTCTGCGGAGAACTCGAGTCTGGGTCTCTCACTTGCTATGCTCTTGCCATATCTCTCTCTCATGCCACAGATAGAAATGACGGCAGTGCGTGGGTGTCGGTACCGATGCTCCACGCGATGCTCCAGTACTTCAACAGAAGCGAGACGCTGCAGATGCTCGCAGTCGAATTCAATCGGTCGTTCGCGTCGCTTGTCGCCACCGAGTACGGACTCATACACTTCTCTGACATGGCGCAGTGCAAGATCGGCTTTGCCAAGAACAACGTCACCGATGAGGACAACACGATCGAAAAAATCATGGACAAGCTTTACCCAAGCGTGGTCAACTTCTTCGTCGACCTTCTGGATGCGATCCCCACACTGTATTCCAGTATGAAGTCCGACCTGGAAAATGCTGCTGACGCAGTCAAAATGGTCGAGATCCGGGAAGAAATGGTTCGTGTTGGCTTGGATCCCTTGTTGTCTTCTTCTGTTGCTGTTGCGGGACATTTTCTGATATTCCTTTCTTGTTTGTATACAGTTCAAAGGTTCTCCGAGCGGTCCCGCAACAAGTCCAGCAATAGGCTCGCCTGTATTCTGGACTCCCACTGCTTTCACTGCCGGGATGCTCAAGTTCTGGCCAGCCGCCACGCCTCCGTCAAGCATCGTCGAAGCATACCGCAATGCGACGACGTGCTACGTGACCCTCGAGCTGCGTTACCTGAACGAGAGCATGCGGTGCTGGGTCGAGCCGAACAACGCGTTGAAGACCCGCGTTGAGCACAAATCCATTCTCATGGGCAAAATCATATTCAGCATCTGGTCTACCAGTTTGGTGCTCAACTCGATCGCGTCTTTCATCGCCGCAGGCTTCATCTGGCGACTGGTGAAAGCATGGCGCATCACAAAGTTCCAATGCGTGAATATCTGGGTCGCGCTGCAGCTCAATTTCCAGGGCTTTGGCGTGCTCTCCTTCTCGCAGATCCTGCTGTTGGCGCTCAGTACAACCCCGCTCATGCTCGGATACCACATCCCCGTCGACAACGTCTTCATCATGGACCAGGACGTGCAGCATTTCCCAAAATGGTTCAAGAACGTCGTCGTCACGCTGAGTGCAAGCTGGTTCTATCGACTGGGATTTGAGACCGCCAACCAATTCGTGGCACTGCATCAGGTCTCGTTTTGGTTTAGCAACTTTCGTCTGCGCGTGTTGAGCATGCTGCTCATCTTCATCATGCGAGTCGCCACGCCTGACCGGATGCACAGCGCCGAGTACGAGACCACCAAATTGCTGTTCACGTGCTGCCTGTCGATTTTGATGGGGGTCGCAAGCGTTCTACTCCCTGTGTATAGGCAGAGGAGGCACTTGTTGATAGCGATCCAGCCGATGGCAGCAAAATCCCAGAACATTGTGGTTGCTTCGATCAACAAGCACGGCATGCCGCTGAACAAATACGGGCTCGTCGGCTACTCACGAAGAGGCTGGTCACTCGCGGGGCTCATTGTCGAAGGCTGGGAAGTGGTCAAGCACAAGGGCAAGAACCAGTACATGGCGGTCAAAGGCATGTGCCGCATCCCACTCGCAGTGGACGAAAACGGCGACATCAAGAGCCTTCTGTAAATGTGCTGTAGTTTCCACGTTGACTTTGACACCCAATGCCTTGGCAAATGATAGAAGTACTGACTGGTATCCTATCTGGACACAGCATCATCACGAAATCAGTGAATTAGCAATGAATAATCAATCCAAGCAAAGGAACTAATCCAACGAGATACATTTCCATTTTCTTCATCGTCCGTGCCCCAGTCTTCTTTCAGTATAAAAATTGCTTACGGAGCAGACTCGTACACGCCACAGTCAGCGATCACCACTGACTGCAGCGGCTTGTCGCCCTTGTCGGCCTCCATGTTTTCAATACGCATAATGATATCGAGACCTTCGACCACTTTGCCGAACACGACGTGTTTGCCGTCGAGGTGAGGCGTTGGCACCGTCGTGACGAAGAACTGCGAGCCATTCGTTCCTGGACCGGCGTTCGCCATCGACAGCAGACCAGGCTGGGTATGCTTCAAGCGGAAGTTCTCGTCTGGGAACTTCTCGCCGTAGATGCTCTCACCACCGGTTCCGTCGCCACGAGTGAAGTCACCACCTTGGATCATGAAGTTCTTGATGACACGGTGGAAAGTGCTGCCTTTGTAGTGCAGTGGCTGGCCGGTCGAGCAGTTGCCCTTCTCACCGGTGCACAGTGCGCGGAAGTTCTCGGCCGTCTTTGGCACCACGTCCTTGAATAGCTGCATGACAACTTTGCCGGCGTCTTCTTCGCCGATCTTGATGTCAAAGAACACCTTTGGGTTGTTTGGGTCCAACGCCGGCTCGCCTTCAACGGCAGACTTGTCGTCGTACATCGAAACCTTGCCGAACAGACCTCCGAAGACAGATTTCTCTTTCTCACGCGCGTCCTTCATCTTCTTCTTGAGCACCTCTAGTTCACGACGCACTTCGCGGTTCGTTGGGTCAAGCTTGCCCGCTGCAATCAAGTCTTCCTTGGCGCGGTCTAGCTCGTTCAAGTGCATGCGGCCGACACCACGACGGAATAGCGCCTTCACGCTCTTCGAGTCATTCTTGAGCGCCTTCGTGGCCAAAGACACGGTCTCCGTGTAGTCTTCAATCTTCAAGTAGGACATCGCGCCGTTCAAGTAGCACGTCGTCTGCAGCTCCTTCATGCGAACCTTTTCATCCTCTGGCACGTCGTACATATCCTCCATGTACTCGGCAGCTTCTTTGTACTTGGCCGCAGCTTCGTGGAATTTCTTTCCCTTGAAGAGAGTGTTGCCTTCATCCTTGAGCTTGGAACACTCGGCGATCTTCTCGTCCGCGTCCATCTCCCACAGCTCCTTCTTCTTGGCCTGGAACCCCAACAGCTCCACGTCGAACTTCAGGGTCGCGTTTGGCGGAATCTTTGGTGGCGATCCGTTCTCGCCGTACGCATACTCTGGCTTGCACGTCAAGACCGCCTTCTCGCCGACCTTCATGGTGGCGAACGCCAAATCCCACGCGCGGATCACATTGCCCTTGCCGAGCACAAACTATCATTCACGACACACACAGGCCCACCAGTTAACATCAACGCTCCATTTAATCAGGCAAGAAAACGACCAACTCAGTTTCACACGCACCTTGAACTCAGAGTTGCGGTCGCGGGAGCTGTCAAACTTCGTTCCGTCCAAGAGCGTGCCAGTGTAGTGAGCTAACGTTCATTCAGTCCAAGCGAACCAAAGCCAAGCCAACAATTAGTACACTCACTCGCGCATAGAGCAGAACAACACCATGTACACTCAGCAGTAGTGCTATCTATCGCACCTCGCACTTCGTATCCATCAGGCGGGATGCCGCCCGTTCCTTCCTGGTAGATCTCCTTCAACACGCCGCCGTCGCCCGAGAGGTCCGCCATCTTTTTTTAAACTTTCTGCTGTTATTACTGCTGCTGCTACAGACACAACAAATACAATACACACGCGTCAGTTCACTCAGCCTCGTCTTTACGGACAGAGCGCGCGGTCTCGCTTCCCTTACCTTGTGCGCCTGGGAGCTTCAATTGCGGAATGACGCCTTTCAAATGCGGGGTGGCTGGGCAGGCAAGCTTGACTGACTGAGATACGATGATGACACGGTCCCGAAAACCACTTCGCACGAGGGACAAAGATCGTTGAGGGTGTCACAATATTAAGGGGTAGTTATCATTAAATGTTCGTAAAATGGAGTTTAAACTTTGAAGTATGTGATAGTAAAATGCAAATTTTTGTGTTTAATTTTGAAAGCTATCTACCTGTCCATAATGGCACGATAGACCCCTTTGAATTGCAGACTTGCGCGAATGTTCTCGAAATAAAATGGAAAAAATGGGAAAATAGAAAGTGGAGAGGCAAACTGGAAAAGTGATGATGGGAAACGAAACTCAGACATTCGCCATTCACACTCACATGAATGGACATCACTGGTGTTCCAAGCACTATCGAGGCGTCCGTAGTATCTATACTGCAGACATCTCGACATCCAAGTCGTTTGTGACTATTTCACGTCTTTTCATGCAGCGCTGCTTTCTTCATTTCAAGCTGAACCCACTCGGCATGAACTCCGGAAACCTGACACACTTTTCGACGACACGATTCCTAGCCGTGGACCATGGGTTCATACGAAAAGTTGAACCGCTGCGGCTGTCCCAAATGCGGACTCAGTGTGGAAAGGGCCTCGGTCCACTCAAACACCGGGTTCTGGTCGTGCGTGGGGCCGCTTACAGCGTCGCACTCGAGTTTGCCTTGCTGCATCCTGCTCCAGGACGTCACTTTTGCGTCAATCGCGCCGTCGAGCGCGAAAAACTGCGGATCCGACTCAAGGTCGTACCTGGAAGCCACGGCATGCGATGGGTGCGAGCTTGATAGCGGATCTTCGCGCCAGTTGTTGTAGCGCATGATGCGCTTGAGGTCCTCGAACGAGCTGATCTTCGACGCGTCGCGCTGGAAAATCTTAGCGCGGGCGCAGTTCGCGTGCGACCACGACGCGCTCTGGTTGGTTGAGATGTACGCGGCATGGAAACCCGAGCGCTCGTAGATGCTTGGGAAGTAAGGGATGTTGTACGACCCCCAGTACCCGACCTCGTTCACCATCAGAGACACGTCTTCAACATGAATGAAACCTGGCAGCTGCTCCAACACAGTCAATCCATTCTTCTGGAAACCGGAGCCAGCAACGAATTTCTTGGTGTCGATAACCATCCATTGGTCGTTGTACGTGCCGCTGTTGTACTTGGAGAACATCACTGCCCAGCTCATGCCGTCTTCGCCCAGGAAGTTTGCGACCTTGGAGCGCAACCAGCACAAAACGCTCTTTGAGCTCACGAATGCGTACAGCTCGTTATTGAATACGCCGTGCGTTGTCTCCATGACCCCCAGCCCAGCATTCGTCATGTACCAGTCATCGACCGACGACAAGTAGCCTGGACTGCTGGACATGGAAATCTTTCGTCGAGCGTTCGGTGAGTGCGCTTTGGAGGAAGCCGAAGGCGGCAGCGGTACTTCATAGTGCTTGTAAATACGATTCATCGAGCTGTAAGTATCCCAGGTCGCGTGCCCCCATACGAGATCGGCAAAGTCTGGGAGGATTCGAATCAGCGCCGAGCACTTAAGGTTCTTGAGGAACGTGTAAAACGACTTTGTGATCACATCAGCGGCAGTGGTTGAGGTCGAAGTCGAGGTGGCAGCTGCTTTTGGCTTTCTCTGGATGGCTGGGATCAGATCTTCCAGATCGCCGTCTGCATTCAGCATGAACAAGTCGATCTCAGATACCGGGTGTTCTCTCTTCGAGTAACGCTGGTAGCCTTGAACGAGGCCGTCAAACTGCGCCAGGATTGATCCGATTGCACCCCAGTATTGCGCATCCAATAGACCTGGGTGTTTGTCGTAGTACTCGACTTGCTCTCTCATCCAGTCGAGATTCTCACGCAAGAATCCCTGGAGACTCTGCAATGTCTCTTGGTCTGCGACGTCGCCATTCGGGAAGAAGGTCAGGTATACATTCATGAAGTGCTGGTCAATGCGGTGGTGCGTCAGTGCAGCCTCTGCGTATCCAGCCGCAAACAGGATCTCTTTTCGTCGTTGCCGCGCTAGCGCGTCATCTTGGAGCTCTTGCGAGTTCAACTCGGTCGTGTTGATCCAGAGTTGCGACCAGCCGATGGTGTGAAGACTGTCATTGAACGTTGCCCATGCGTCAGCTCCGTCATGCGCTTCTTCTTTCTCACTCATTTCGACTTTGACCGCACCGCCCTCCTTGCGGCGAAACACTCGCACGTACCGGACGCCACTGCCATCGGGATCACCCAGTGGCACCGGCTGAGCATTGTGCGCTATCACGGCGTCCGTTGACGATGAAGGCACTTTCATCCGCTGCATGGAGGGCGCCGAGTAGGCAAACATCGTGACGACCAACGCGAGCGCCATCGCACCAAACACCATCATTCGCGCTGTAGGATGGCGTTGCGAGCGCTCTCGTCCTCGCTGCACCACATCACCTTGCAGTTGCGCGCCATAGAATGTGCCGTATCGCTCAGTAGAAACTTGCGGCTGGAGCTTGGACGCTGTCCTCATCGTGGCTCCGTTTGACAGAAAAGAAGGGACGGTGGTGGCTGGTGGCAGGAGCTTCTGCTTCGCACGCGGACGAATCGGAAATGGAGCCAGAAAGCGGGCCAGCGCAGCATGCTTTCTCGTCGTCCTTTCTCTTCGCTGGTAACCACCCGGCGGCGCGGCCGTCGCTTTTCTTCAGCCTGTCCGCATCACAGAACCACACGCCTGCGAGTGGCTCGATGCGCGACACATGGTGCCGGTTCGTCGCGGAAGCAGAAGCCACTCAGCTGCTGACGTCAGAGAGTTGCACGCACCAGAATCCAACCTTTGGTATTGATAACACGCTCTTAAATTTGAATTTAAAAGGTCATTTGCACTTCCTAGATATCTGAAGGTTTTTAAAGAGATATGTGTGTTGGTGAAAGGGTTTTCTTGTTTTACAAGTTGAAGTTGCCGTCCCGAAAAAAAGGAAACGGTCAATGCGGGCTTTCCGGATGTCAAAAATTGAAACGGCGCGGTTGGCTGAATGGCTGGCGAGAAGCGAGATTCGATGGATGAATGCATGTAAATGGATGTGTGTGTGAGTGTATGTACCATGCGCGTATGCATGCATGTGTGTGTTCGACTAGCTTGCTGGCTGGCTACCGGAGAAAGTTGTGCTGCGCCATGGCGGCCGTGAGGCTCATCTCGCACTCGTCGCGGACGCGCTCGACCTGCTGCTTGTAGAACGCGCGCTCTGTATCGTGGCGCTTACACAGCCGCTGCTTGCCGATCGCAGACGTCTCGAGCCGTACTTGCACCTCGCGGTCGAGCTCGCGCTCCATCTCCTCGATGACCATGCACTGCACCTGCTCGGCGTACTGCGCCTTCATGCGGTCCATGAGCTCCGCCTCGAGCTGTCGCTTGACAATATCCGAGATGTCTCTGCGGCGAAGCTCCTGGCGCACGCCTTCGATCGAGTTCCGTAGGCGCTTGTCAGCTTTCTACTACACACGCAAATAAGCAGCAGAAAACGACGAAGTGATGAGGTGAGCTAACACGTTGGTGTGCGCTTGTGTTCTGTAAGTGCAATGGCTTACCTCTATTCTGTCGTGCTGCTTGTGTTGCCACGCAACGTTGTCGCCCAGCTTGCGCTTTGACTGTGTCTCTGCGTGAACTTGAGCGTCGTGAAACGTGCGTCTTGTGGGCGACCGCGGCGGTGAGAATGACTCTGGCGTGCGCAGGACGAGTAGCTCGCCAGTCTCCGCATCTCGCACTTCCATGTCCCTTGTTGTTGATGTGTACTAACACAGTGTGTGGATGTGTGTGCGTGTGCAGATTCCAGACGCGTCGCGTCACCCTGCGCTTCCAAAGCCCAATCGCTGAACAAAACGCGGCTAAATATGACCCACCCCAAGTTTGTACGAGCCGTTTCCATCGGTTTCTTGAAATGTGCGCCAAGCGTCAGTCGCGTGAGTATCTTCTCAATCGATGGCGCCTGTGCTCTTTTGCGTAGAGGCGTTCTCTCTAATTTCATTATTTACCAGGCCGAAAGCGTGAAAAGACTTCTCGTTCATTGTTGTCCGTTCGCTGTCCAAGGTGATGGTCACCAAAGCGTGTGAGTGGCAGCCGTTTAGAGAAAGACCATCACATTGCCATCGCCCACACTACAGCCATGAAGCCCGACGAGAAAGAAGCGGAGAACATCCGCGTGGCGGTGCGTTGTCGCCCCATGAACGAGCGCGAGAACCGCGAGCGGGCAGTGTCATGCTTCACCGCGGAAAACGGCAACGCCGTGCTCACGAACCTCGAAAATCCGTCCGAGAAGCATCAGTTCGGCTATGATTTCGTCTACGACTGCGACTCGCTTCAGGAGACCGTGTTCCAGGATATTGGTGTTCCGATCCTCGACCGAGCGTTCGGCGGGTACAATGGCACAATTTTCGCGTACGGTCAGACGGGCAGTGGTAAGTCTTTCAGCATGAGCGGGGTGAGCGGGAACGAGACTCTCGAAGGGCTGATCCCGCGTATGAACAAGTCGATTTTTGATCGGATCAAGGTGGAGAAGCAGCTGGACCCGAACAAGCTCTTCCTTGTCGAGTGCTCTTTCTTCGAAATTTACAACGAAATCATTTACGACTTACTGGACTCGAGCGGCAATGGCAAGAAAAATAAAGGCGGACTCGAGATCAAAGAACACTCGGTGCTTGGGATCTACGTGAAAGACCTTCAGGAGCGCGTCGTCGATAGTCGCGAAGAGGTGATCGACCTGATGGCTCAAGGCGCGCAGGCAAGAACAGTCGGGTACACGCAGATGAACTCTGAGAGTTCGCGATCGCACTCGATCTTTGTGATCAAGATTCACCAAAAGGACTCCGAGGACGAGAGCAAAAACATCTTTGCGAAGATCAATCTGGTGGATCTAGCTGGTTCGGAACGTGCTGCGTCGACAGGAGCGCAAGGTGACCGGTTGAAAGAAGGGGCGAATATCAACAAGAGTCTGAGTGCACTGGGGAACGTGATCAATGCTCTTGTCGAAGCCTCCAGGACGGGCAAAAAGGTGTTCATCCCCTACCGAAACTCAAAATTGACCCGTGTGCTGCAAGAATCGCTAGGAGGCAACAGTTTGTGCTCAATGCTCGCGACACTTTCGCCAGCGAACATCAACTTTCCTGAAACTCTGAGCACACTGAAGTACGCAAGCCGAGCCAAGTCCATCAAGGTGAATGCAAAGAAGAACGAAGCTTCGAGTCAGATCAGTCAGCTGAATGAAGAAATTGCTGTTTTGAAGAAGAAACTGACAGAGCAAACTGAAGTGACGCTGGGACTTGACCCGAAGGAGAAAGACGAGATTGTGAAGGCTTACGAGAAGCAGATCCAGGAAATGGACCGCATTCGATTGCAGACTTGGGAGGACAAAGCGAAGTTGTCGAAGCAGCACGAACTCGAGCGTAAGCGTCTTGCAAAGGAAAAAGCACTCGCCGATCAGAAAATTCGGGAAGAGCGTACTCGAAAGTGGAAACTACTTGAAGATAAAGGAGATATCGAGCTCATGCTGCGTGCTTTGCGAGACCTGGATCGCTCTCCCTCTGGAGTCATTGGAGCGACAGGTTGCAGTTCGACAGAGGAGAGGTGGCTCGAGAAAGCAGCAAAGATGAAGGCACTGGAAAGCGAGAGCAAAGACCACCGGACTTTGATCATGGTGTTCAAAGACTCGCTTCATAAAGACGTGTATCAATGGGGCAAGCGCGTTCCTGTTGATGGTAAAGCAGGAGGCAGTGACACTTCGAAGCGAGATGATTCTGCTGCTTCGTTCCACATGACTGCAAGCCAGCTGTGCAACAAGCTGCAGAATATCCACCAAGAGAGTAAGAAGCTCATCGAGCTGGAGCAACAACTTGTCTGTGAAAGCAACGCACTGATAAATGACATGACAAGCGAGATCATTCGCTTCAAAGAGCATCGAGCAAAGCTAAAAGCAGCCACCGCTAAACCTCAAGCTGCTGCCACCTCGTCGGGATCAATTTCTTCTACCGCGGCGCCAAATACTGCCAAACCTGCCGCTAATGCCGCCAAGGAAGTCGAGCAAGTACTTGAAGAACGTGAAAAAGGACTGTCAATCACTCTCACAATGGTGCAGGCTCAGCGTACAAGCCTGGTGGCTTTTGTGAAAAGTGAGCGAAAGAGGGTTTTCAATTTCGCAGAAGTCACTACCCAGTTTACGAAGTACATCGATCAGCAAATCGTAAATTCTTCCTCATCAGCAGGTTCTCTGGCCACAACAAAAGTAACACCAGATAGCCAGCAGAGCGGCAACGAAGGAGTATGGCACGACACGAAGAAAAAGGTGCTTGCGGTGTCAGAGAATTGGAGAAAATACTGGGAAGTGGGAGGGGACGAGACCAGCAAGCAAGACGACAACAGGGCGCTGTACGTGCCAAAAGGGGAGGTTGTGCCGCTTGGGATGGAATCCAAGCTGATTTACGACGAAAGCCTGGTCGTGTCATCAAAGAAGACAGATGCAAAAAATACGCGAATGAACAGCTCTCAGTACTGGATCCCAGATGATCAAGACAAAGCACCTTCACTGCTAGTCGATCTGGAGTTGCCTCGATTCTTCCACTCGATTAGTATCAAAGGTGGTTGTTTCAACGGCACAACCGCAGTTCCCCATCCATCCAGTAGCAAAGCAAACGGGAAGGGATCAGCTGATGGTGGAGCCAAAGTAATATCGGACACCGTGGTGAGTACGTTTGTACTGAAGTCTACGGAGAACTTGCAGACGGAGCTGAGCAAATACAAACTTGGAGACATATCCGGTGAGCACGAGTTGGCGCATGAAATTTTGAGCAATGTGATATCGTGGATGGATCTGTTGAAGACCATAATCATCCCAGTGAAACTTTTTACCCGACCGCCGGTACGATTTCTCCACGACGTCATCTCCATGGTCATCCAGAACACAGGATATGCGTCGCAGCTCTTCAGTGCAAGCGAGAAAGACTATTCGCAGCTAAACTCCAAAACCGAGCGTTCGGATTACTTGACAAAGATACTCGACTATGTTCAAGAAACTTACAAGAAGAAACAGGAGAGCGGATCAGCAGCAGAGCCAGGTGCGATCATCGCAGCCACCGCGTCCAACATCATGGCAGGCAAAGAGCCCACAGACACACTGAAGTTTCTGAGCTATTTTTCTCTGGTTGCAATGGAGCACGCGATTCAGCATCGGCCTGCCACCCCCGCAATCATGGCTCCAGTTACTGTGCCTTCAGAAAACAATAACGCTGAACCAAACGTGAAGACAGCAACACCTCGCACCACTGGTGGAGCTGACGAAGCAAACCCTGAAGCACAACCAGAACAACTAAAGGATATTCCAACTGGGGATGGTGCGAAAAAGCTTCGAGATTGCTGGGTGAAGAAACTTCGCGTCACGACGAGTCTGAACGGAAAAGATTGGCACCTGCTTGGCGATTTTGAGGCAAACATCGACGCAGCAAATGCCAAGACGATACTGCTCGCAAACAACCAGCAGGAGACCCCAGCAGGCGCTGTTGGTCGTTATATCAAGATCATGTGCATTGAGTGGAACGATTTGCCTCTCTTTCAGGTCGAGTTGCTTGGGCAAGAATCGAGTGAGGGCGATACCCTTGTGAAAAATACGGAAGCGCTCGGTGCAAATGCAATCGCGCTGCTTCAACAATTGTCCGAGACTGCCTCATTGCTCTTAGAAGAAGCGAAAGTCTCGTGGGAGAAGGCGAAAGATGTCGAGAGAGAGAAGCAGGAGGAACTGACGAATCTAGGTGAAGAACTGCTGACGGTGAAGAAGAAATGCGAAGCGTTTGAGAAAGAAGTGAAAGAATTGAAGCAAAGCCAAGCCCAGCTGCAGCAGGATTTACAAGCTGAGGGTAAGAAATTCGACGAGGAACGAATTAAGAATGAAAAACTCCAGAAAGAACTCCAGCAAGTAGCGGCGACAATAGATGAGGTGAAAAAGAAGAACGAGGCGCTGGAGGTTAAACTAGGCGAGCAAAGCCACACGATCCAAACGCTCACGCTGCAGCAATCTGAGCAAAAGATGACAATGTCAGCCCTGGAGCAATCAAAACTCGACCTCGAGAAGCTCTGCAGCAACTTGCAATCGCAACTTCAGAATCGTGATCAGCAGGAAGGGCACCAGGAGTCTAAGATCGCAAGCATGTATGGGGAATTGCTGGCTGCGAATGTGCAAGTTGAGGAAATCAAGAGAAAGCTGGAGACTTCGGAGCAAATGCGACAGGAGCAAGAAGCATTCGCGACGCAGCTGCACGCCCAGCTACAGCAAAATCGCGTTCTCATGAGTGAAAAAGAAACAGCGATGGAGGAAGCCGTGAAGCAAAAGCAGAAAGTGTTTGAAGAAACTCTCGAGGTATTTCAAAGAGAGAAAGAACAGTTGAAAAAGAGTGTGGATCTGGCAATTGCAAGCGAGTCGACACTCAAATCAAGTAGATCGGAGCTCGAGAGCCAGGTGAAGGCGATGCAAGAAGAAGTCGAGGGATGGAAGAAAAAACTGAAAGACGCAGAAGCAAATGTTTCAGCTGCTACTGCGACAGCTGCAGCAAGTGCCGCTGCCATCAGCGCCGAAGCGAGTGAGAAGATACTTCTGGAAGCCCAGACGAAAGAGCTGCGCTGCTTGGCAGAGATAGAGAACATGGAAGCAAAAGTGCAGGTATACGAGCTGAAGCAAAAAGAAGCAGAGGCGAAACTTGCAGAGCTCGAGCAGGAGCGGCAGACGCTCCTTCAGCGCATCGTTGCTCTGGAAGACACCGAAGAAGAAATGCAGCTCCAGCTGCAGGTCGTCACTGAAGAGCGAGATTCTGCGCGACAGAAAGAAGAGCAACTCTTCACAGAGAACAACGAAAAGGAGCAAGAAATTGAACGAATCCGTGATGGATATGGTACGTATGAACCGGGAAATCACGGTAGCAGCTTCTGCGAAATGCTAACATGTTGTGCCCTAATTTCATAGTATGGGTAACAGATCGGATGAACTCGAAGGAAGATGAACTGAGCGAACTCCAGGAGCAGATCGAGAAATACCAATCGCTTCTGGAAATCACCTCGGTGTCTGGCACCAAGAAAAAAGAAAAAGCTGAATCCGACACGGTGAATCTGAAAAAGCTCTATACACTTGCATTTGGTAAGTCTCCGTTCCCACATTCGTTGGTTGTCACTACATGATTATCGCGCTCATAAACTCTGATTTCTGCTCTGTTGGCTGGCTGTAGGTGTTGAAAAAGGAAAAGAGAAACTGGAGAAGAGCGAAGATCTTATGCAAGAGCTAGAAAGCTGGATCGAGAAGACTAAACTATCTGGGGGCGGCGTAGCTCAGAAAACCCCGAAAACTGCTTCGAGACCAAGCACTCCATCGGGATCGACATCTGCAAAAAACAATGGAAGCTCAAGCCCAAATCGGCTCAATATCACGGAAGTCAAGCCCTTAGAATCGGAAGTGAAATCGACGGTGAAGAGTGAAAAGCCGGCAGCCGCACCTGCACCTGCACCTGATACACCTTCACAAACGTCAAGTGTGCCAAAACAGCCAGCCAGTACTGCACAACCAACTACTCAACCTCAACCAGCTCAGCCCCCCACGCCCAAGCAACCAGCTAATGCCACATCATCTGCCATTCAACCAGCTCAGACCCCAGCACCAACACAACACGCTAATGCCACAACGCCTGCCATTCAATCAGTCCAGACCCCAGCACCAAAGCAACACGTTGATGGTGCACCGCCTGTCACTCAGCCAGTCCAAACTCCAGCGCCAAAGCAAACAGTGAATGCCGTGCCACCTGTCACTCAACCGATCCAGACCTCAGCACCTAAGCTGACAGTGAATGCCGCACTATCTGTTAGCCAACCAGTGCAAACTCCAGCTTCGAGCGTACAAGCGGCACCTTTGCCAGCAGCAATCAAAACTCCAACTAATCCGCCATCTACTCCTCGAGGTGACAAGGACCAGGATCTGAAGCCCACAACAACTCCACACGCTGCTCCGCCAAACGGGACTCCGATTAGTTCAGCAAAAGATGAGGAAACTGAGTACGACGATGATTTCGACCAGGATGAGAATGAAGAAGCGATGAAAGCGCGCCGCAATTCCCAGCCAAGTGTCTGAAACCACGAACCAAAGTTCTCAGTCAAGATAATACGCAGGGATAATAGTTGGAATAGCAAAAATCACCTAGCAACAATATTTATGACAGCGTGTGGTTGCTTCTTGGCTTGCCATTGGACTGGTGCTTCTTCAAAGCGACGTGGGATTTCCCCCAAACCTTGAACATGACTTTCTCTTCCTCTAGTTTCCTGCGCTCAGCAGCCAGCTGATCGAGAAGCTGCCATGGGATCTTTGCAGCCTGGATCAGCTGGCGTTTTCGTTGCTCTCGACTTTGACTGGTGTTTTCTTCGGTCTTCTTAGCCAGGTTTTCGTTTGCTTGCTTCGTGCTGCTGGTATTCTTCTCTTCATCAGCGAGGAGGGACCGCAACTGCACCACTCGAGTCCTTACAGCCTCTCGTTTCTTGCCGTGCTTGCGCTGCTGACTTTGTATTTGCAAGTACGATTTCTCGATATCCTGGAAGACCGGGTCGAAAATCGCTTTCGTCTGCTCGATCTGCGCCTGCGTCGCCACAAGAGCCACCTGGTTCGCCAGATTGTCGACTTCTTGAATCGTATCTTCGACGTCGTCGCTTTTCGGTGTCCCGCCTTCCAGGTGCTTTCTCCATTTGCTTTGAATGGCTGCCAGCAAATCAGCATTTGCAACACTGAAGATTTCCTTTTTCTTTGCTTGCTCGAGCACGTCGTCTCCCCATTTGCCGCATTTCCATCGTCTGTCGGGCTTCCCGCTGTTGTGATAGCGCTTGATCGCCCATTTGCGGCGCTGGTCGGAGACTTGTTTTCGCTTCTCCACAATTTTCAGCTTGTGCTGAAACAAGCATTCACGCTGAGCAAAACGCATCCCAGGTGATCAACATCATCAAAGTTTGGGTTAGAACAACGGTAGCCATAACACGTTACATCCAATAATCAACGCTGGTTTTGGTCTCACCTCCCAGTAGTCGAGGAACTCGTCTTCCCGCCAAATCTCAAACTGAAAGCAATATCAAAAATGCTTTAGTGACCCTCAATAGCCCCCCCTATGCTCCAAGCAAGGTTTCGTGAATTGATCTCTCTCACCTTGCGTCTCTTTTCCTCGAGGTCGCGTATCCGCTGCTGGAATTCCAGCAGCGACTGCTCTTTCTGTTTGAATTCCAGACCGATTTTGAAAATTGTGTCCAGTTTCAACTGCGTGATCGCTGCGCGCTGCCGCTTCATTTTCTCTTCCATCTCTTCGACCCACCCCTGCTCGATCGCGCGAGGCGAGACCCGAAGCCGCTGGGTTTGCATGTCGAGATAAATACTCTCCATCTACAAGACAAGGTATCCCATACAACACGTTCGCAGGTGAGCTTTGAAACTCAATCGCAACCTTCAAGAAGCACTCTTTAGAGTAATGAACCACTTACATCATTGATCTTCTCGTGGCTTCGATAGTACTGCTCTTCCAGTTCGCACACTCTAGACACATATGGACGAGAGTTATCAAAACAGTCTTTAGCAGGAATAAATACTTATCCATTCTCACAGTTCAAAACGTACTCTCGGTGCAGCTGCAGTCGCTCCAGTCGCCTTTGAACTTTGTCGCGCTGGATACGATGCCACTCTTCTTCGACGTCGAGCACGCGCATAAGCTCCTGTCGATTCCTGGTTTCACGATCGCGCAGAAGAGTGTTGACGACTGCTCTCGCCTGCACGCCTCGAAACATGCGCTGGATCTGCGTCGCAGCGCTGTTGACCTTGATCTGGTGCTTTTGAAGCGCTTTCCGAGCGAGCACGCCTCGGGTGAGCCTTTGGAGGTTCACTGCTTTCTGCACCAGCCAGAGCAAGTCCGACTGTTTCCGCGAGGCGAAGCCCCGCCAGAGCATCTGAATATGCAGCGCTGCAACGAATCGTCTCTGTCGCGCATAGCGTCTCCTTCCAAAGTGGCCGCGCACGATCGACTGGATCTTTGTGGCGTTGACGCACTCCCACTGCTTCCAGGTCGCGATCACTCTGGTTCGCACGTAGAACCCTCGTAATGCGGCCTGTATCCGCGTCGCGCGGTACGTGCGGTTCATGTGCCACGTTCGCACCCACCCGCGACAGAGCATGCCGCGCGCCATGCGCTGGATCTGCACGCACGCCTGCACTTTTTTGAAGTACGATTTCCAAAACCACCGCCGCGTGCACGCTCGCCACCATTGCTGCAGTCGCGAAGCGCTCTGTATAGGAAAGCAAGCCAAACCAGAGACAGAGTCCATGCAAGTACATCAGTGGATACGGTTGTGTGGGTCCTGTCAGATGAGAGCGGTGGACGTACCACAACATAGCGCTTCTCGAGCGTGAGCATGTCATCGACAATACGCGGGCGGCGCTTCTTTCTAGCAGCAAGAAAACACCGGTTAGCCATGAGCGTTTGAGTGTGGCCACCAGGTTGAACACACAACCGCCGTACTTTTTTACGCGTTCCTGGAGCGCCTTGTCACGCATGAGCATCGCGAGACGCAGGTTCTCCATCGCATACACGCTCGCTCTGTTCTTCTTCTGCGTGGGTACTGCGCTATGGCTGCTGAACGGACCTGCTGCTGCTGGGGGCGACGCCAATTGGTTCCGGTTGGTGCGATTCTCTCGCGGCGCTAGCGAGCGCTCTCTGTGGATCTGCGCAACTTTCTTCCTGTGCTCCAGTTGGAAGTTCTTCAGCTCGAGGTCCAATTGCGCGCTCGCGCTTTCGAGCTCGAACTTGCCGTGGATCTGGCGGCGCTGGCGGCACGCGAGCGCTTCGAGGCGCTCCATCTCTTCGCGCTCGACGTCCAGCTCCGCCGCGCAGAGCCAGGCCGAGTCCACCGACAGCAGCATGTCGTTCATCTTGTTGCTCTGCATCTCCGCTGCTTTGTTTATGATGAAGCCAAGAGCGTACTGCAGGTCGCGGAAGAAGCGATCGTGTCGCATGCCCTCAGCTCCATGTGCGTTCTTGGGTTGTTGTTATCAGGTGAAGTGACGACGCTTCGTGACTGATTTGACTTTAGTCAGCCGGTGTGGATGCTCTAAGTCAACAAGGCATTAAGCCCAGCTAAGTTGTGATAAATCTCGTATAAATAAGAAGTAAGTTATTGCAGTTTCAAAGACCAAGTTTATTGTTAGTTGGATATAAGAACAAAAAATTATATAAAGCTACTAACTGTAGGCAGCTTTATTCTGGGTCGGGCGCTGGTGTGCTTCAGATTTTGAAGTCGGTAAGTTCGATTAGTAACATACAGTGCACGTCAAAAAGTTAAGGACAGCAAAAAAAAATTAAATTATGTGGATTTTTTTCGAGTTTTGTGTTTGCGGACGAGATTTTTTAGTATGTTAGAGAACGTCATTAGAACACTCTCGTGGTGAAATCGCAGCTCGATTTGACTTCTTAGAGCCACAGGAATGACCGATATAAGTTTATAGAGGGCGACAAAATGATAGGGACAGCGCAAGATTCAGCCA
>JAASGK010000285.1:0-29915 GCA_023334195.1 Globisporangium emineosum
CGACTCGTGCCTTCACGTGGCTTTGGCTAATCGCGCGCGCAGGTTGGTCTGGCTGCGTGCCAGCAGATCGTTGAGCGGGTCATGCGCGTGGAGAGTGCGTGGCAGCGGCGTGCTCCAAGAGTAATCAGGTCGGATGTTACACTTGGCTCCTATTTTTAGGGGAGCGCAAGTGAGCTTTGTCATTGAATGTGAAGACATTTTTCATGTGAGAGCTTCTTGTTGTGTGTCTCGATTATTTATCATACTCGTCACATTCTCAATCAAGCCAGATCAAGAGAGAGAGAGCTAAAACATGAACGTAGCACCAGCAACAGAAGACCAGTGGGTGCAGCTCCTGGACGAGAGCTCCAATACGTTCTACTACGCCAACATCATGACCCAGGAGACGTCGTGGGATGCACCGCAGTCGTTCATGTACGTGCTTTTCTCTCGCTCTCTTTGTTGGCCCACAGTAGTTAATCTGGACCAAATTCACTGCTCGCTCTATTGTGTGTCATGTAGTAAGCATGAGGACATCCAGACCTCGTTCGACCCTTTGGCTGGCGCACTACATGAACAAATAGCAGTTGTCGTCGACGATATTCCAACTCCAACCCCAGAGCAGACGAGCATAGAGAGCTCTGTTGTCGAAAAAGTGTCAGAACAACATGTACTGCCGGTCTCTGTTCAGGAACACGTCGCATCCCCGATTGTCAATGGGCCACCGCCACAGCACCCACAGGTTCTTTTCAAATTCGATGCTGTTAGCAACTTATAGAGTGCATGTATGGCTCACACTTATGCAATTGCTGACTGTTAACAGATTCCGTCGCTGGCACCGAAGCCTCTAGCTCCAGAACCCACCGCAGCCCCGCAATCTGAGCTCTTGAAGAAGAAGAAAGTTGCTGGCTACGATTCCGCAGTGAAGCAACAGCACGAAGAGTTCCCAACCGAGAGCCACCCGCTCTTTGAGTTTGCGAGCAAGCACTACGACCTCGTATCCGCTCCCGTCAAGTCTTCGCGTCTCTGTTTCCCATTTCCAGCACACAAACCCCAGAAGCACTTACTGGATCTCCGCACGCGGCTGTACTGGGGGAGCGGACTCATCTCGGCGCCGATCACACAGTTGCCCAAGACGCAGGCCAAGGTCGCGCTACAGGCGTTCCGCAACATCTCGGGCTTCATGGGCAACCGTTCGAGCGGCAAGGGCCAGATCGACCACTGCTTCAAGCTCCTGCGCAACGTCGCGACCAAGTCCCACGACCTCAAGGACGAGGTCTACTGCCAGCTCTGCAAGCAACTCACGGGCAATCCCGACGTGTGAGTAGCTCGAGCTTGATATTGCTTGTGGGTGTCCCTGGTTATGTAGTCTGGCTGACTTGTGTGCTCATACAACGTAGAAATGCGGTGCTCAATGGCTGGCTGCTGCTGAATGCGTGTCTGATCACTTTCCCGCCCTCCAAGGAGCTCACCCCGCATCTCGAGCGCTTCTTCGCGCAGCATGTTGGCGCCACAGAGCCAGAGATCGCACAATACGCCACCGACGGGCTCCACTCTCTCCAGAGCTCGTACATCAAAGGCGACCGGAAGGAACTGCCGTGTCCGATGGAGATCCAAGCGCTTCGAGACCACTCGCTGATTGAGATCGTCGTCTCTTTGGTTGACGACACGCCGATCAAGGCGAGGGTGAGCGCGTGGACGACCTGCAGTGAGCTGTTGAAGATCATCTCCGACAGGCTCGGGATCCGAAAAACTCAGGCGTTTGCGCTCTTCGAGGCGTCGAATTTCCAAGAAGAGCGCGTCATCGAAGACGACGAGCGTATCCTCGACCTGTACGCTCTCTGGGAGCGCATCGGCACGGACAAGGAGCCCAAGAAGAAAGCAAAGACGTCAGCAAAGCAGAAGAAGAAGGCGGAGAGCGAGCGCACGTACAGATTGGTGTACAAAGTGTACCTCTGGATCGACTTTGACGATGAGCTCGTTGAGGAAGTCAGCATGCTCTACTTGCAGGCAGTACACAACATTGTGAATGGGGTCTACGCGTGCACGCTGGATAAGTGCATCGAGCTCGCGAGCTACCAGCTCTACTGCAGGCACAGAGTGCACCAGCCCGACGACCAGAAAGTGAACGTGCTGTAAGTGCTCTGCTAATTGTGGAATTTGGCTTGTTGCTGCGACAATGTGGAGATGGATGCTGACGAAGTTTGTTATTGTGCTGGCTGCTAGGACTGAGATCGAGCAGTACGTTCCCCAAAGCTTGCTCAGTCCAGCAAATCGACTGTGGATCTGCGACCAAGTGCTCGCTGCGCACTCTGCTCTCAGCAACAATAGCACCAAGAGCACGTCCCTGCGACAGTGCAAACTCGCGTACTTGCGCATCTGCAAGACGCTGCGCTTCTACGGCGCGACGTTCTTCGCAGCGCAGAACACACGCAACCCGAAGATGCCGTCGGAGGTGGTGCTCGCGGTCGACTACAAAGGACTGAGCATTGTGAGCGTGGAGAACGAGGCGGCGCTCGCGCATTTTCTCTACGTGGACGTTGCGAGCTGGGGCTACAGCGCCAACTCGTTCGTGTTTGTTGTCGCGCACGCACACGAGGAAGAGGCAGAGCACGTGCTGAAAACGTTGGCGGTGCGTCGTACATTACTTTTTGGTGTCGCCACTCTTAACATCTGAAACACTAACCAAGTGTGTGTGCGTGCATTTGTCTGTACTCTTGGTGGTGCTAATTAGGGCAAGCACATCAACGACATTATCGCGGCCTACGTCAAGTACATTGTCACCTTGACATCGTAGGTTGGACACTTGAAGGGTCATTAGACCAAACACAAATTCACGACCTCCTTGCTCCATTCTCCATGCTTGAAGCAGGCTTGGCCTTATGTTCGAAGAGAACTACAAGAACAGTGTAGGAATCACCCAGTCACCCATCTCACGTTACTGCAAACAGAAGTATTTGGGTGAAAGAGTGTGCGTCAACAGATTGGTTGATGCTTCTTGACTTTTTGGGTGATTACACTGAGTCAGCTGCATGTCAATGATCGTCAAGATCGAGAGACAGAGAGCCAAGGACCCAACAGCTCCACATTAATCTTCACGCCACGCAACGAGAAAAAGCCCAGCCAACACCAGCAGCAACAGCAACAGCAACAGCAACAGCAACAGCAACACCAACAGCAACACCACGATGGCATACGTCGCGCTCGTGATCGGCTCCACCGGCGCCGTGGGCCGCGAACTCGTCGCCGAGCTCGTCGCGTCCTCCAAGTGCGCCAAGGTGATCGCGCTTTCGCGTCGCGAGCTCCCTGAAACCAAGTGGGCGACGGCGTTCCCTGCGCTCGACGTGGGCAAGGCGCAGAGCAAACTGGAGGTGCGCGCGATCGAGTTCGACCAGCTGGGGTCCGGCGGCGAAATGTTCGTCAAGGCCAACGAGAAGGTGGACGCCGCGTTCTCGTGCCTCGGCACCACCCGCAAAGGTAATGACGCTCGTGTTGTTCACTGCGTATCTGTCGCGTTTGCTGGTTGCGTACTGTGTGGTGATGAACATCTGACTTGGACGCTTTGAATCACATTTGTGATCTAATATCAACAGACGCTGGCTCGGCAGAAGCATTCCGCAAAGGTACGACACTGGATTGTGGATGTGACAGTATGCAGAGCCCACTTCAGAGTGTTATGACTGACTGGCAGTGCTGCTTGTGTTGATAAACAGTGGACCTAGAGTACACGACCCAGTTTGGCGAGATCGCCAAGGCGGCGAGCGTGCCGTACTTCGGACTCCTGACGGCAGCTGTACGCATTTATCTCTCAATACTGCTTCTAATGTCGTGTCGATACCACCACGTGAGATGATGGCGCTTAATCACCCATCCGCCTTTGCTGTTGTTGTAATGTGCGGTGAGCTCAGGGCGCGAACAAGAAGAGCTGGTTCCTGTACCCAAAGACCAAGGGCGAGGTCGAAGAGAGCATCATGAACTTCGGCTTCGAGCGCACGTCGCTCTTCCGCCCGGCGTTCCTCGACCGTGGGGAGCTCAATCGCACTGTCGAGACGATCGCGGCCCACCTCATCCCGAGTGTAAGATATTACTATGTGTGACTTTGGTATTTGTTTGGTACTTACCTTATCTTGGCCCAAGTATACTAAACGGAACTGCTTTGTGTAGGTGACGGCTAGCGCGGTAGCGAAAGGCATGGTCGCGGACTACGAGAGTGGCGCTGCAGCTAGCGTGAAGGAGTGTAGCAACGCGGACCTCAAGAAATTTGAGACCAAGAAGTAATTATAATAGCCTGCTTACTAAGAGGAAGATAATCAGAACAACGACCCATTCATGACAACCAGATCCTGACCCTTGCACTGTAATAGCAATGACGTGGAGTGGACGTGCCACTAGCACACCTTGGCGTGCTATCCGGTAGATATGGCAAGCACACCAAAGATACTAGCGCTGCCGACGCCCAACTGCGATGCGCCTCGTCCTCGCGTTTGATGGTCTCTGCGCTGAGAACTGGAAGCATGGATAGCTTTTCTACCAGTTGCTGCCAGAGGAAGCAAACCAAACGACCTACTGGTAGACCAGCGAGAGATGGGGCACTTGTTCGCCATGCACTCCCCACCTCGATCCCGATCCCCGAAGAATGAAGGTGCGTCTCGAAAACAGTGACCCCCCACAACCATGATCTGTGGAGCCGTTCGCCAGCTTTTTTGGTGGATAATCAATCGGTAACAAAATCAACGCAGCCTACAGCACAAACGCAATGAGCGCGCTCTTCGATATCCCTGGTGCAATTCTGCGTGTGTCTTGCTTCGCCTTGGGCAAGATCCCTGTTGATCGTCTGTGCTGCTTCGCCATGGACGCTTTCGTACTCTCACTTTGGGCTCTCTTTGTGCTGTGAGCGAGCAAGGATTCTCGAATATGAATTCTGAACTTAGAAAGTGAGAATGTGACAGTTCGGTCCCACCCAAGGGTTAAACCCGTGGTCTTTCTGGTCATTTGGGTCAAGCGGTTAGAGCCATTTGACCCAAAAATAACAGTGTTTAGCTCAGTTTTTTACCCAAATGTTCACCCCAAATAACAGCGTTTGGCTCAGTTTTTGTTCAGCCGATCGAGAATGATGATTTTCGGCGAATGATGGTAAACAATATTGAGTAATCAGCCATGGTACACTGTGCCACAAGCCCTTCATCATTTGTGCAGCAGTTGCAGAGGCTCCCATTTCTCAACAGCAGCCAGCAGGAGCAAGTTCAAGAAGGAAACACTGACAAGCAACAACATCTGAACATGGCGACCTACGTCGCACTCGTGATCGGCTCCACCGGCGCCGTGGGCCGCGACCTGGTCGCAGAGCTCGTCGCGTCTTCCAAGTGCGCCAAGGTGATCGCGCTCTCGCGCCGCGAGATCCCTGAGACCAAGTGGGCGGAGGCGTTCCCTGCGCTCGACGTGACACAGGCGCAGAGCAAGCTGGAGGTGCGCGCGGTGGAGTTCGAGCAGCTCAAGGTCGGCCAGGTGCTCATCAAGCCAGAGGAGAAGGTGGACGCCGCATTCTCGTGCCTCGGCACCACCCGCAAAGGCGAGGATGCGCTTTCTGTTGCTGTCCAAATATTCCTGTATTTGACCTATGGGCTAACTGCACGCTGTGGTGTTACGATATATTGGTCCATTGATTCATGTGTTAAACAGTCGCTGGCTCGGCTGAAGCGTTCCGCAAAGGTATGGGACGCGATATATCATGCAGCACACGAAGAGAGACCTCTGCCTAACCACACTGTTGTGTTGCTGCTGACAATGTTTATGGGCAAACAGTGGACTTGGAGTACACGGTCCACTTTGGCGAGATCGCCAAGGCGGCGAACGTGCCGTACTTTGGTCTTTTGACGTCAGCTGTACGTAGTATACTGATTGATGCGTTGTACTACTGGCTGGTGTCTCTCATTCATTCCTTCCTTCATTGACATCGTGTCTTCCACCATATCCTATCTGCCCAGGGTGCGAACAAGAACAGTTGGTTCCTGTACCCACAGACCAAGGGTGAGGTCGAAGAGAGCATCACGAACCTCGGCTTTGAGCGCACGTCGATCTTCCGTCCGGGTTTACTCGATCGTGGTGAGCTCATGCGCACGATGGAGACGGTCGCGGCCGCCGTTCTACCAAGTGTACGTGTCTTCTTGAGCTGCTCCAATTAGTTGTTGGCATTGGACTTGGTCGTCAGCTCATGGCTGACCTTTCTTTTTCTGACGGGGAACTCTGTAGATTTCGACAAGCGCGGTCGCGAAAGGCATGGTCGCAGACTACGAGAGTGGGGTGGTGGGCGTGAAGGAGTGGGGCAACTCGGATCTCAAGAAGTTTCAAGCCAAGAAGTAGACCAGTCACAACGACGGAGCTCTTGGCATCTAATTGGAAGGGAAACAGCAATTTAATGACTTCAATTTTCATGGGTTTCCTTCGTCTTCTGTGTGGGTGAATCAGAACAAACACCATGTTCTCCGCTGTCTGTCGACACCCGCTTCAACTGTAGGCACATATCCACGAGTCAAATCAATGCAAATCAGTTCGCCAATCAGCTGATGCTGCACTGGCACCAGTACATCTGCGAGTGGCTGCTCATCCCCGAGGTGTTGCCGCTTCCAGGGAACTGCGCTTCAAACGGGTTGCGGCGCAGGGTGTCTCCTGCGATCAGCGCGCGTGAGATCTTGAATTTCTTCTCCATTTGTTTGGACAACAAGCTCACTCTGCGGCGATCGCCTTCTTCTTTGATGGACTCGGAGCTGCTGCTGGACGATAGGTTGGATTTCTTCTTGGAGCTTCGCGTCCACGCTGTTGTTGTCGTTACTGTCGGATCCGAAGAGCTGTCCGAGTGCCGTTTGTTCTTCCCATTTCGCGCATGCAGCAAATCACGGTCAATCGGCGACAACAGCGTCACGCCACTGGGACTATGACTTGGCTGGCTATGCACAGACTTCTTCCGATGCGAATACTGGCGGTGCTGATTATCGCTTTGAGTGTGGCGGTCGCATCCACCCCACTCCATCAGTGTCAGAATTTCGTTGTCACTCTGGACGTGCTCCCACCAGGCGTCCCAGTCCAATTTCTCGTTCCCAGATGCCAGTGGCTCGAGTTTCTTCCGAAAGTGGCTGCGCAAGAGCGGACTTTGCTCCGTGTTGTTTCGCAGGAACGCATCTCTTTCGACGCCTCGCAGCGGATGAGGCGACGTGTCTGCGAGCGTCTTGTTTGCAAACAGACAGCACAGCAGGTCTAATAATTTCACGAAAGAAATCTCTGGTTAGTACTCTCTTGTAAAGCATATTTTTTTAAAATCAAAAGCAACACTTCAGTTACCTGCTAGCTGATTAATGCCGTCTCGATCCAGGTACCCTCTCTCCAGCACATCTGGGATCTTGAACAGCAGTGCTGCTTTGTCTTGAGGCTCACCTCTTGTTAATACAGACAGAAACTACCAACATACACTTGGTTAGGAACGGATTGTGTCTATCATTGCACATGTAGCACAGCCATTCATCATACCTCAATCAGGCTGGAGAATGAGACATTGCCGTAGCCATCAGGCTTCATCGCTTGAAACAGCCGCGCACAAATATCCACTGGCCACTGCATTCGTAGTCCACACACTTGACTGTTAGAGTTTGGTGCAACCAATTCCATGTCTTGGAAGATAGAGAACGCCACCAACTTTAAACACTCACCGTTGTGAACTCTCTCGAAACGAGGCTCTCGAAATACTCCTGACGCACTCCCCGAAGCTTCACTCTCTCGTATGCCTTTGTGTGGAAGCGCACAAACGTGAACTCTTCATGGAGCTGCTCCAGCTCAGCCAGGTTGAATTTTGTCGCGCGCGCCAGTTCTGCAAACTCGGGGCGTCGAATCTGCGGGTCGAGGCGCAGCGTGCTGCGCATGTCCTCGATGGCTTCGTCATTCAAGCCGTACATCGTGTGACCCTGGCGCAGCAGTTCCTGTGGATCGAGCTCTGTGGCGACGTGGCTCTTCTGCAAGATGATCTTGTACAGGTAGCTCGAGTCCCAGTCCTCTGTTGCCTGCAACACATATACAAAATTGTCATGCTCAAACTACAAAAATCCCAGAGCAAGCCTGATAAGGACGATTTCGGAATGTACCATATGGACCACGACGCTGTTGATCGCGATCTGGAAGAAGTGTAGCCCGAGCAGCAGGTGCAGGATCGCCCCACCGCCGTCCTCCTCTTCCCCAAGCATCACGTCCCAGACCTTGCGCAGCAGATCCACTGGCAACTGACCCACCCAGACGGATACAAACCACTTGCACGAGAGCAGCGAGGTCACGAGCGTCAAGTCCACCTACCCGATAAGGAAGATCCACACAGTTGGCTTCTTTGGATCTCCATGGTATCAAGCATGGCGTTGTAGCACTGACTGTATTTACCTGAGCGAGTGCGGGCGTGTGCGGGACGAGTTTCCGGATCACCAGCTCCTTGAAGAGCCTGTTGTCCTGCAAGAAGAACGAAGCAACAGCTCGTATTAGTTTGGTATTTTGACATAGTACAATACTCAATACGGGTCACGCATCACCTACCACTTGGAAGCCGTAGAGCTTTGGCACTCTCGCAAAGAAGTCCTCTGGGAAGACCCTGTACGTACAGTCAAGCGAAGATGCGAGATGAGGTGTGAATGGGATACGCAGGTAACGACTGAATGGACGACGAAACGACGTGGTCCCAGACAGCATGCGCTCGATCAAAGTACCTCTCAATGATACTCGCGTACACCCAGAAGACCTCTTCTTCGTCCTGCCGCTCGTTGATGTTTCCGATCAAGAAGCAGACCACGTCAGCATGCCCCTGCACGTATCCGACCCTGGGGTTTCTCTGTCATGACAGCAGACGGCGCCATGCGTGAGTGAGCTTCCATAGAAAGCAACAACACACGACACAGATCTGCAGATCAACACAAGACGATGAGCGTTACCATGCTGTACGCGAGCAGGATGTTGCGCAGCACGGGCAGGTACGGCGCTAACAGCTCACTGGGAATCTCGCCATTTTCTCCACCTTCGCCGCCACCATCGTCACCTTCGTCTGTGGGCACTGGGATGCGCAGGATGAACTCGCAGACGGAGGCGCCCGTGCGCGGCAGGTCCAGGTCGATCTGGCGCTTGTCATCCTCGAACGCGGGCGTCGAGTAATTGGCGCTGCGACGCACGTAGTCGCGGTAGGAGATGGTGCTCATGGCCCGCAGCGCCCGCGCGCCAGAGACAAGGAACCAGTCGGATCGCTCTTGCTCCGCCGCCATGTTTCTCAAGTCAGCTCTGCTCGTATCCGAGTGTGGAGGTTGATCGCGCTCGTGCTGCTCAATCTTTTTTCGCGTGTTGAAGATGGCAAGCGCGGTGGAAAAACTGGATTCTTGACAGGAGGTTCAGCGTTTTGGACCTTTTGGACAGGTCGCCAATACAAAAAAGAAGACGATGTTGTGAGGAATAACTTCAAGGAGCAATTTGAGCATACTGGATACAAGCCATAACAGGAATGTTTTTGACTGATAAGCGAAATATTTTCTTTTAAAAGCGGTTCTTCTCAAATCCGATCTACATGGTTGACTTGGTTTAACTATGCGAGATGTAAATTCGGGAAGCCCTCCCAGGATTCCACCCCGCATAGTAAATCCAAGTCAATCATGTAAAAAAGGTTCTAAGAGAGACTCTTTTTGGAAATATTTTCCATTTTAAGTCGAAAATAGACATGTTTTGACTTGATATTTGTATCGCTGTTTTTATGGCTTTTTAGATTTGTCCAACAATGTGTTAACTATTTTTGTATTGGTTTTTGACAGATTGTCGAAAATGTTCCACTCACAAGATTTCATCTTCATTTTCCCCACGGACACACACGACAGATCAAAGCAAGACGAAGAAGGAGAAGCAAGATGTCGGCGATCCAAGTGGCGCCCACGCGAATGTACGCGCGTCACAGCAGCCACAAACAGCCGCGGCTGTTACTACTACTGATAACATGTCCCTGATGATGATATGCGTGTGCCGTTCGTTGTACGAATCTCCAGGGCTCTGACCACCTCCAAGGGGAAGCTGGTCGCCGCAAAGAAAGGTGAGCAGTCGTGACCGTGTAATTGACTGGTCTTGTGGTATGCTGCTTGAACTGATGTTGCGGATGACTATTAGGGTTTGAGTTGCTGAAGAAGAAAGCGGACGCGCTCAAGATGCGCTTCCAGATGATGCTGCGCGAGATCCACAAGGTGCGCGTTTCCCCCATTTTCGCTGCACGTTGAAGCTACGAGCAGCCAGCCCCCTGGTGAATGATATCATAATGACATCGCATTTACTCTATTTGCCTAATATCTTTTAGACCAAGATGGCGATGTCGAACGAGGCGTCGGAGGCGTTTTTCTCGCTCTCGCAGGCGCAGTACGCGGCCGGCGACTTCCGCACGAAGGTGATCGAGTCGGTCACGACCGCGGAGATCCGCACGCTCAACCGCATCGACAACGTCGCGGGCGTAAAGCTGCCAGTGTTCACGGAGGTGGAGGTGAGTCGAGAGAAGTCGGACAACATCGGTCTCGCGGGCGGCGGCGGCAAGATCCAGAACTGCCGCGAGAAGTTTCGCGTGCTGCTTCGAGCGCTCATCAAGCTCGCGTCGCTTCAGGTAGGTGTCGTTATGCCTCGTGATGCTCCTCCCTTAACAGCATCTCTCTCTCCGCTATGGATTCATGTCATGTCATCTAACTTCGTACCGTGTGCTATATGTTTGAATACTACAGACTTCGTTCGTGACGCTGGATGAGGCGCTGAAAGTGACCAACAGACGCGTGAATGCGTTGGACAATGTATGTACGGCGTCTTCAACAATAGGGCCCATTCACATTTTTCCTAGTTATTCACCTCGCAGTATTGGCTCTCCCTCTTGCTTGCTAGGTGACGATCCCTCGTATTGAGAACACCATCGCGTACATTGTGCGAGAGCTCGATGAGCTGGAGCGTGAAGACTTTGTGAGGTGAGAGGACGATCCATCAACTGGGTTTGCTGCGGGTCTATTCTGCTTGATATCTCACAAATGTGTCGTCACGTGTTTCTCTGCTTTCGTCTTGTTACAGAATCAAAAAGGTGCAGGCCAACAAGCTCGACGAGGCCAAGGAAGAGCTGGCGAAGAAGAAGAAAGCAGGTACGATTTTTTTTTATCTTTGGTTCGATGGATGCTCAAATGAGACTGACTGACTGAATGGGGATTTATGTGCCGGTACAGATGAGGCCAAGGCCGCTGCTGCCGCGCTGCTCTCGCCCACGTCGGCGGCCAGCAGCTCTGCGTTCGACGACCCGTTCGCGGATGTCGTGGCGTCGGACCGCGACATTCTCGCGCAGTTCGAGCCTGCCCACGACTCGGACGTTGTCTTTTAAAACAAATGCCATGCGGTCGGGCGGCACTGTTTGTCCTTTATAACAGCTTGAATACAACAACAGCCATTGTGAAAATGACTCGTTTAAATTCATGATCAAGTAACTCAGGTAAAACAATTATGAAGTGGCTCATCTAAATTCATGATCAAATAACTCAGGTGAAATGGTGTTGCGGACTTTTCCGTTTTTTGGTTTTGCACCAAATCGCGGTCTTAGCTGAGAATTTCTAGAGTTTAAGGATCTTATTGTTTGATCTTTTCTGCGGACTTTTCTGCGGACTTCCGCATTCGTCAGACAAGCTCACTCACAACCAACAGACGCAATGACAATGGAGCCGATCGCGAAGCGCCTCAAGCAGTCGGCGGAGAGCGCGCTGCTGCTGCCCAAGACCGCGAAGAAGAGCAAAGCGGGGGAGGAAGACATAGCGGAGCAGATCAAGCGCCTGGAGGCGGAGCTCGAGAGCAGCAGCAGTGACGATGGTTCAGACGATGATGAGGACAGTGCGAGCGACTTGGACGAGGAGGCCAGTGGTGACGACAAGAAGAAGAAGAGAAAAGAGATCGCGCCGACGGTGCTCAACCTGTCCAAATACGCCTCCGAGCGCATCGAAGCGCTCCCGGAAGAGCTTTTGCCCGCGAAGCGCTCGTCGTTCCCCATGAAGGCGGAGAAGAAGAAGCGCAAGCACCCAGACCAGCAGCAGCCAGCGATGAGCTCGGCGCACCAAGCGATCCTGGACATGGTGCAGATGCCCAAGAAAGTGCCGTTCGCGTGCAAGCGCTGCGTGTTCGTCGGCAAGGACATGGCGGACTTTGAGGCGCACCGGCAGTCGCCCGCGCACCTGGCGACCGAGCAGATGGAGCTGCGCTGCAAGCTGTGCGAGAAGTCGTTCACGAGCCAGGCGCAGCTGGACGAGCACAGGCAGGGCAAGTGGCACCTGCAGCGCGCGCAGAAGAAGAAAGAGCGCCATGTAGTGCGCATCTGCTACGACTTCATGCGCGGCTCGTGCTTCCGCGGCGATCGGTGCGGCTTCGACCATGCCGAGACCAAGGCCATGAAGAGCGGCAAGGCGCTCGACAAGAAGAAGCAGCGCGTGTGCGAGCAGTTCGCCAAGAACCAGAGCTGCAAGTTTGGCGACCAGTGTCTCTTCTCGCATGCGGCATGATACGACACACGACACCGACTGCAAGTGCTTGTGTGTACTGGTTGGTGTATAGAAAGCAACCAACCCCTCCCCCAAATAGAGATGTGTTTTGTGTATTGAAACATGGGATTCCTACTGTAGTTAGGTATCATCACATTCTGCTGAGCCGCTCGTTGATGAACGCTCTGACGCGCTCGAGCGTGAACTCACCGTCGAGCTGCTTCGTGACGCCCACGACCGTGTCCTCCAGATGCTTGCCGCGGTAGACGAGGAACACGGGTAGGTCGCCCATGGTGATGGTCTCGTCCGCGTCGCTGGCGACCATCGCGGTGAACTGAAGTTACGGTAGAAAGCGTCGCCCCCACAGTCAGCATGCTTCGTATCCAGCAACAGACAGATAGATAGATATGCGTGTGTGCATGGCCAAATACCTTCACGTGCGGGATCTGCATTGCGACCTGCGCTAAGTGGGCGTTCAGCAGTCCACAGGCGTAGTTCTCCGGGTGGTACAGGTGCACGAACATGACGCACTGCGGGTCGGACTGGTCGTCCACGACCTGCACGAACTGCACTGGCGAGAGGAACTCGAGCGCTCCGTACTGCTTTCTGTTCATGGTTCATGTGGCCAATGATGAGTTGTACTGAGTGCTAGACATCGTCGTCCTATCGATACGCAACACTACATACCTGCGCTTGGCGGCGTCCTTCATCTCCTGCAGACGCTGCTGCTGGTACTGTCGCAGGAACGCGGCGTCCACAAGCTCGTTGTCGCACTCGCAATCCGAGCCGCCGTTGCAACAATCGGGGCTGCCCTGGTTGTCAATACTCAAGCTACTGATCACCGTGACGCCAGTTGCGATCCGGCTGAGCACGTCGCGGCGCTCCTGCTCCTTGCGTGCGCGCTCGTCGTGCACACTGCGCTTGTGCGCCTTGTAGTCGTTAAGCACGCCCTTGGGGCCTGTGTACGTCGAGCGGAAGTCGCGCGGTTTGTTGCTTCGGCCACCGCCGGAGCTCGAGCCCGGCTGCCCCCAGGGACCGTCCACGGGCGTCTGTCGCCACGGACCCGTCGAGTCGTGCACCGAGTGCACTTGCTCCGAGATCTCCACCTCGTCGTCACTGCGTCCAACACATATATACACAGAGCCACAAATCGAGAAGACACACATGCACCTGCCTGTAAGCAGCTGCTGCTGGTCGTTGAAGCGACGTTTGTTTGCCCATTTAAAGCAGCAGAACACGTCCGCACCTGGCTTCCGAGTCCGAATTTCCGTGGCTGCAGAGCTCGTCCGGGTCGCGGTCCTTCATCACATTGTGCTGCGTGAAGAAGCGCTCCATCCTGATACGTCTTGGCTTGCACGTCTTCTTCTTGTGTTGTTATTATAGTTGCTGCTATTGGCGAATACGCCTGCTCACGTGCCTTCTTCTCTCGAAAGAGACCAAACCATGGAAGATTGCGCAGATTGTCTCTTTCGACTTCTTTCGATATTATTTTCGACGCACAACTTCTTTGGGAATGATGACAAGCGGGACTGAGTTTTCAGCAAGCAGCCACATCAGATGATGTAGCCAAGTCAGACAGCAAATCGAATGGATCAATGGATGGATGGATGCAGATAGATGTGCTTGTACAAAGCTTACTCAATTGGTCAGCATGAGCAGAGCGGAGGCTCTTGTATTTTGATTTATAAAAGAAAACGAAATGCTACGACCAACCTCCACTCGCGCTCCTGTCTGATCCTAAAACATGCACTCAAAATGCAAAACGCGGGACGATGAGGACGGCGAATGCACCGAAATTGACAAGAGCCACACCACAACCGACGCTCGTCCACTCTCTCACTCTTCTGTATTCACCATTCATTCGCTCCGCTCTTCTCTCTCTTTCTGTCTCTCTCTCTCGGGTTCTCCTCTCGCTTTGTCTCTCTCCTCACTCTCGTGCCACTCGGACGTGCCTCTCTAGCTCTAGCCCTTGCCAGATTGCTTCATCAACCACTGGATGACCTGGTCGATGTTCACGAGGCGGAGCGCAGAGATCGGGATCACGAGCCACGGGTTGTCCACGATGTAGTCCAAGTTGAGCTCACGGATCAGCTCCGGCTCGGAGATGTGAGGCTCCAAGTCGATCTTGTTCGCGAGAACCAGCAGCGGCGTCGTCGCAAGCTCACTGTTTCATGTTGTTTTGTTTTATTACACGAGGCAATGACAAAGATGATTAGCCACAAGGAACACGGTCGACGCGAATGAAAAAAATGTATCTCCACAACAAAACAACAGGGAAACGTACCGATCTTCTAACAGGCGGTGCAATTCTTTTCGCGCCAGTGAGATTTGGTCGAACTGCAACATGGGAACAGGAAACACATCGTCAGTCTCATGAGGGGACGCTTTATCAGCTAGACATACACACACACAAGCCATCCAACGTACCGCATTCGCGTCGACCACATAGATAATGACGTCACAGCCGCGCGTGTATCGTCCCCATTCGCTACGGTACTGCGCCTGCCCGCCGATGTCCCAGCACTTCATCTGCACGCCGCCCTTCTTCACGAGCTTGACGTTCAGACCGATTGTCGGGCACGTCTCCACCGGGTGACCCATGGCCATGACGTTCAGGAGCGTCGTCTTGCCACTGTTTTCAAGACCGACAAGCACGACCTCGAGCTTCTTCGTGTAGAAGGCCTGCAGCATCTTCTGTAAAATACCACCCATCTTGACTTGCTTTTAGTTGCTGTTGCTTGCTTCTGGTGCGTCGCACGTGCAGAAAACAAGATACACAGCAAGTCAGCGACATATTCTCCATGTGTAAGCCATCTATCTTCCTCGATCTCCAGAACGGCAATCAACCAGGCAGCGCGTGTGCATGCATGCATGAGGGGAGGACGGTCAGGCGATGCAGAGAGAGAGAGAGAGAGAGAGAGAGAGGTGTAACTACAATGGTGAACTCGCATGGTCTCTACATGAGGCCGCGCGCGCTCCCATCCTGGAAATTCGCTTTCCCTTCTCTCTCGCCCACCCGCCACCGCCCGCAAGGGAAACAAGAGGAAGAGCACGCCACAACGATCTCCCTCAGCTCCCTCTAGCGTCATGTGGCGCATACACCATGGACTCCCCACACGCACGCGCGTATATAAACACACAGAGACATGGATACGTAACCATCTTCGTCCGTGGCTTACCTGCCGCGCTTGCTGCTGCTTGTTCTTCTGCTTCTCTCCGACTGGTGACCTGGCGAAGTGAGCCAAAAGGGAAGAAAAAAAGCACCACCCCCAGCCACTCTGGTGGTGGAGGTCGCGCGAAGGTTGCGCGAAGGCTTCCCTTCCTTTTCCCTCCTTCTTCCGCTCACACAATCATTCGCAGCCGCTTTTGCGATCTGATTTCTAGGAAAATAGGATGTTGCTCAAGTAAGGAAAATCCACCATTTTTACGTAAATTACCGTTTTACGTAATTCACGTTAAAATGGTGGATTTAATTACGTAAAAATGATTCGATAATTTTTATTGTTCGATTTTTCATAAAGATTAGACTCTCATTTTTATAATTTTACCTTGGAGTTTGTATTAATTAATATAATAACGAGACTTTATCTTCAAATAAAAATTTTATTCAAGAAAATTGAAAATGAAATCATTATATTGATTACGCAGCAAATCGTTTTATTGCGGGACAAAATCCCGATTAACAACGCAGAAATTACGCCAATGATCTTCGTTGGGGACACCTACCCAAAATCCTCGGGACATATCCCGAGCCTAGTGCTCACCAATCAAAGCGTGCTTGCTTGCTTGGCTCTGAGACTGAAGAAGCGCAAGATGATGGCCATATCGCAACAGTCACACAACATCCCAGCAAGTAAGCATGTTGCCCGTCGGAGTCTCCATGCGCCGCCTGGCCGCGCTCGCTCTGCGCACCCAGAGTACCCGCAGCAGCATCAGCGCCTTCGCCGCGCGCGCTGCGCTCTGCAACCACGTCGCCGCCAGCAGCAGCAGCTACTTGCGCAACACGGCCTCTGTGTCACAGCGCGCCTCGTTCTTCTCCACGATCTCGTCCACCTCGGACCTTGAGGATGCGACCAGCGAGTTCGAAGAGGTGATCCTCGAGCCGCTCGAGGCCGAGCCGCTGCTCTCAGGCTTCGTGGACCAGAAGCCGCTCTCGGACTTCGAGATGTCGCAGACCACGCTGCGCAACCTCGAGAAGGTGGGCATCACGCACCTCTTCCCGGTGCAGGCGCAGTCGTATGCCGTGATGATGAACGGCTCGGACATCGTCGGCCGCTCCAAGACCGGCTCGGGCAAGACGCTCGCGTTCGCGCTGCCGATCATCGAGAAGATCATCGCCAAGCAGAGCTCGTCGAAGAACCCGCGCGCGCTCATCCTGCTGCCGACGCGCGAGCTCGCGCTACAGGTGGCGGAGGAAGTCAAGCGCATCTCGCCACAGCTGCGCACCGCCAACATTGTCGGCGGGGTGTCGTACACCGTGCAGGAGAACCAGCTGCGCCGCGGCGCCGACATCTTGGTCGGCACGCCTGGCCGCATCATGGACATGGTCAACAAGGGCTCGCTCAACCTGGAGGAGGTCGAGGTGTCCGTGCTTGACGAAGCCGACATGATGCTCAAGTTTGGATTCCAGGAAGCCGTCGAGACGATCCTCGGCTGGATCCCGCAGGAGAGCCAATGCGTGATGTGGTCGGCCACGTTCCCAAAGTGGGTCAACAACATGGCGCGCAAGTTCCTGAAGAAGCCCGTGTCGATCGACCTGGTCGGCAACGACGAGACGCACGTGCCGGCCACGGTCGCGCACAAGGCGATCCACGCACCATTGCGCACGCGTATCGACCTGTTGGAGAACGTGCTGCGCCACCACGCGAACGGCGGCCAGGCGCTCGTGTTCACGGAGACCAAGCAGGAAGCCGACGAGATCGCGAACGTACTCGGCGGCCAGAACGCGCGCGCGCTCCACGGCGACTTGTCCCAGGGCATGCGCACGTCCACCATGGAAGGCTTCCGCAACGGCTCGGTGAAGACCCTGATCTGCACGGACATTGCCGCGCGTGGTCTCGATATCGCGAACGTCGAGCTGGTCATCCAGTACCGTCTGCCGAGCGACAAGGAGAGCTTTGTGCACCGCGCGGGCCGCACGGGCCGTGCCGGTCGCTCGGGCACGAACGTCGTGTTCTTCGACCGCTTCGACGTCCACGACGTGCTGGACTTTGAGAAGCGCTTCAAGTTCACGTTCAGCCACACGTCGCCTCCGCACGTGGAGCACGTGCTGGAAGGCGCGGTGGCCGACGCGTCGAAGAAGCTCGCGGAGATCCCGCGCTACTCGGCGCGCATGTTTGACGAGGCCGCGCAGCAGCTGCTCGACCAGCAGGGCGTGTCAGCGCTCAGCTCGGCGCTCGCGATCATCTGCGGCTTTGACAACAAGCGCCTGAACGCGGTGTCCATGATCACGGGCAAGCACAAGATGCAGACCGTGGAGGTGGAAGGTGTCAAGAGCGCGCGCGACGTGACCCGCGTGCTGTCGGCGTCGACGATCGAGCACAACCCACGCGACATCCACTCGGTGGACGGCAAGTTTGTGTTTGACATCCCGCACGAGTCCATGGACGAGCTCAGCACTCTCTTCGCGGCTGAGGGCGGCGAGGAAGTGACGGTCGCCAAGACCGTGGAGCTCCCGCGCGTGCTGGTGGACAACAACAGCAACCAGCGCAGCAACAACTTCGGCGGCAACCGTGGCGGTCGCGGCGGAGGCAGCCGCTTTGGCGGCAACGGCGGCGGCAACCGCTGGAACCAGGGCGGCGACCGTCGCAGTGGCGGTGGCCGCAGCTTCGGTGGCGATGACGACAGACGCGAGCGCCGATTCGGCGGCGACAACGACCGCCGCAACAACCGCAGCTTCGACTCGGGCTTCAAGGGCCGCGGCGGCCGCGACGACAACCGCTCGCCTCGCAAGAGCAGCGGCAACGGCTTCGGCCGCGTGTCGGAGGGCGGCGACAAGTGGAAGAAGGCGTGGTAAGCGCGCGGTCACCCATGCATGCGGATCTCTCTGTGTCACCAGGCATTGCTACCACATTCGGTGGACGCATCTGGTGAGCCAGTCGGTCAATGTCTGTCAGTTCCACCACCCCACACGATTAAACAAAAAAGTGTAGGTTGGGACTTGTGACAGACTTGACTGGCTGACTGAGACGAGGTGGTGAGCTCTTCACTTGCGATCAACTACAAATGACTGAGGAGCGCCGCCGCCGCCCAACCAACCACCTGAAGAAGGAGAGCAAGGAGCTCCTTTCGTCCATTTCCTTGCTGCCCAGAAGACTGAAACCCCAACTATACGACTATCGCCCCCATACCACAACAGCAACGCAAACCACTCTGACGCCACGCGCAAGGAAGCAGATGAAGGCGAGCACTTTTCTCTCTCTCTCTCGACCTACACCAATATATAGATTTTATAGACGCACCAACCAAAGCTCAACAACCAACCAATAAAGACAACACTGACCAACAAACAAACAGTTTGCAATGCGAAAGGAAAGAACTCATCTCGACTTGTATTGACATCACCAGACGATCACTACATAAACTAACTAAAACTCTACACTTTGGATCCAAAAAATCTTCATAAATTAAAGCCCCCTCACCTGAGATGGGGATGGTACTCAAAATTTTAAATATTGGAGCTTGACTCAGCTCCATCACTTCACTCGCTCGATGCTTTCCGGCGCTCGCCTAGCTTTGGCACGCTCAGCACTCGGAGAAGCCGCGGCGGCGGTACTTGGCCAGCACCTCGTCCGACGCCTGCAGCGACGACGACGACAGGCGGAAGTCTGGCATGGACGCGGCGCGGAAGTCGATGCGCTCCTGGCGCGTCTTCAGCGGCGTGAGCAGCTCCTGGGAAGTGCTGGACGCCAGGGCTTCGGCGTCCTTGAGGCTCGGCAGACCGAGGAAGATGCCCACTGACTTGTCAATGTCCTCGCCGTGCTTGGCGCAGGCGCGTGCGTGCGCAAACACCAGCGGCACGAGGTCGCGCAAGAAGTGCGAGAGCTCGAGCACGCGCTGCGCGCCGTACTTGTGCGCGTCCAGCACCACGAGCTTGCGCGTCGGCAGCTTGGACTCCTTGAGCTTGTCGTAGAACGCGCGGCAGCACGCGCAGCCGTGGGCCTCCTGCAGCAGCGCCTCGCGGAGCTGCTTGAACTCGCGGAAGCGGCGCTCGGCGCGGAACACGTCGCCCGTGAGCTGGTGGCATGTCTCGATCTCGTACACGAAGCGCACCTTCTTGAGCGACGTCGCCTCTTTCTCCTCCGTGTGCACGTGCAGCACCTGCACGCAGAGCGGGGACGCGGTGACGGCGGCTGGCATCTCGATCACAGGTGCCACGGCGGCGGGCGACGACTTGGCGAACGTCACCGGGATCGTCGGCATGTGGAACGACGGCGGCGACGAGAACACGGATACGGATCGGGTCGGTCGCATCTTGAAATGGCTGTGTGGTTGATACTAAATGTGGTTCTGTTGCTGGGTCTGTTTCTATAAATAGCTCTGCACGTGAATCACCAAAGCACACGTGTGGGGCGTTGACGGCAAACTCGGAAATGAGCTCAGGCGTTGAGCGACCGTCGCTGTCAAAGGAGACCGAAGCCCAGCTCATACAGAAGAGCCCATACAAAACAACATGCGGGCACGTGAAGAGAGATGCGTCGCGACAGACAACGCATCCGCCTTTCACGAGCACGCATGTCGAGCTGGCCCGTCTGGGGACAATCCGCCGCGTTGTGCGCTGTTGACGGGGATGCGCGACGGGGCCGCAGGATTTGCCAGATGGCCTCTGATAACACGGCGGGAAGCGTATAGAGGGGTTATGGAAGGGTGAAGAGGGTTTTAGCAAGCAGAGAGTGGGTTGGAAAGCATCTGTTTGGCGAGATAGAGAGGGTTGAAGGGCTTAGAGAGCAAAAGATGGAAAGAATCATGTACAGCGCAGGTGCCCAACCTGCGAACCTCAAGGATCAAGAAATAAAGAACGGCTCTTTTTTTCAAAAACAGTGGCACCATCTCGCTCAGGGCAGTGTTTTAATTTGTTTTTTGTATGGGAGTTTAAACAGGGAGAGGCCCCACATCACTTGATGAGCTCCCGCAGTGAACGAATGTCTTGGTTTGACGGGACTTGCAAGAATATCGAAAGGCCATACAAACTCCCATACGAAATGCACACAACACACCTCATGGATTTTGCCATCCGAATGGAAAATGGAAAATCTGGTTTGAGCCAAAGCCCACTTCACATTCCCGTCGTCCTCGGGTTTGGCCACGGCGGGATTTCCCAAGTGAATGCACAAGCTTCCACATCAGAAATCCAAGATCCCAAACTCACGTCCGAACCAGATCGCGTTGAAAAAGCTGAGCGAGTTCGTCGACAGGCCACAGTCCCAGCCTCTCTCTCATTTCCGTGCTTCACATCCCAAACTGTGGCGCTTTTGGAAATCAAGAAGAAAATGAAGAGGAAGGTGGCGGATCAGACCTACCCTTGAGCTCCCTTTGGCCCCCCTTGTGGCCCAAAAAAGCACTCAACATCACAAGACTCGTTCCACAAAAAGGGATTTTTGCCAAGCGTAACACTCGCAGGTTTTGCAGACGAAGACAAATCGACGAGACGCTCGCCCTCCTGGACGAAAAAGTCAGAGCACCACCACCACCATTTCAGATGTGTCTCTGGTAACCAAAGTTTACCGGAGGTCGCCGTCATCCAATGTGAGCCAAGAAAGATAGAAGAAGAACATATCCGGGGGTTGGTTGTTCGCACGGACGCGCTGAGTCACTTTTTGCTCTCTATAATTCTGGCGATTGCCGTTGTTGTTTTGTCAAACTGACTGGACCAATTGCGAGAAATAACGGCGAGCAAAAAGGCCGCGGAGCTGCTCATACAATGTACCACACTCGTTCGTGACTCATCGAGTGAGCACTGGTGGCCGTGTGTGGTTGTGCTTGCTTGGCTTCACTCGCAGGAACAATAGCAAAGGAGAGATTCAGCCGTTCCCAAAGGACACACCAATTGTCCACGTGACGTCAGATCAAAAGAGCAAGAGCTCAAGAGGACTGTATTTTGCACATCTAAGCAGAGCCATGGGAAGCAAATCGCAAGCCCAACACGCAGACAGGCCAGGTCGGACAAAGCAATTCGTCACTTGATGCGGAACTGGAGCTCCTGCACTCACGTGGGTGTGGCGAATACGGCGAGTGCGACCAGCTCCCGGGAGCGATCAAAGCAAACTGTCGCTCTTCTATCAACAGGAACGTTAAGGAGCTCACGTTTTTCCAGCCACGATCCCAAAACTGACTCCGCATGGTGATGGTGGTGTCCGTCCGACCCTCGGTGGTGCGAAAGGCTTTTCCGCCGAAGAAGCAAAGCCACAGAGAACGCATTTGCCATCATCCTCTTGCATCTCGGCGTTTAATGGTAGCGGCGCGGTAATCACGAGCGTGTGTGAGCACGGAGATCGCCAGCAAACAAGCTGGTGCTTGTTTGTCCAGCTTGCTCCACCAAACGTCCTTCACCATGATCGACAAGACCGCACCACACATGTACTGTGTTGACCGGACACCGAACACCACCAGCGCAAAGGAACTATGTAGAATGCACAACACCCCTCGTCGGACTCGACGCCGGTAATACGACCGGCAGGTGGATCGCAGCGCAGAGGGCAACGAGCGTGAGATTGAGGAAGCCCGTCCTCACCCATCAGCACCGTTAAGTGGTGCTGAAGCGCATACTTTGTACTTCAAAGTGCAGCACAACCGCAATGGCGAAATGCTGAGGTTTTGTGGGGAAACCCGCGGAGAACAGCTCAGGGAGAAACTGCTATCTTTGAGTATATTTATGAATCAAGGTGAGGAGATCTTCCAGTCTTCGGGTTGGCAATAACAACCGCGGTACAGGTTGTGGGCCCGCAACAGCAGCAGCCCATCAAGTCATCCGAACCCCAGCAGCAAAAGTGGGAGTGATTCCATCGGCAGCTCGACAGGCGAGGGATGCTCCAGTGAACGAATTGCAAAAAGTGGCAGGATCTGTTTGACGAGAGACTTGCGAGGGAAATCGAAAGGCATACAAACTCCCATACAAAGCGCACACACCACACTTTCTCTCCCAGCAAATCGCATATTCTCCCTCGGGTTGGACCGCGGGATCCAAAAGATCCAAGACTGGGAGGGAACCCTGGACCAGATCGGTTGCATGCGTTCGTCTACAGGACACAGTTATCAATGTCCCCATTCTCTCTCAATTCCGTTCTTTCCCAGATTGCAACTGAGGCTGAGGCGCTCCGAAGAATCAGGAGAGAATGGAGCGAGAGGAGGAGGGTCTGATCTTTGCACACAGCGCAGCCCACTCGCACTCGACTGTCGGAGATTGAGTGCGCTTTCGTGTGACCTCGTTGCTGCAGACGAAAGACTAACTAGAGTGCGATGGGATCTTTCCCAGATCGCCTAGACGAGCAGGTGACGAAAGTCAATACACCTGCGGGCGTCTCGGGCAAACTGAAGGTTTGAGAGATATCGCGGCATGAACGAAAAGAAGAAGAAAAAACGGGGGCTGGCCTTAACCCAGAGCGATGTCTGCCAATCATGCCTGGATCAATAGTGTAATAAACAGAGAAGAGGGGCGACAACGAGCTGCACAAAAAGGACTTCACTCATCTGCGTCGGATGTCAAAAACATCCACGGGTAGTAGTGTGGATGCTTGGGTGTGTGTAGGCACTAGAGGACCCAGGACATATTCACGTGACATCAACAGCATGTTGTCGCAAATTCACCCAAGGCCAAGTAGACAGACAGACAGACAATCCAGGTCGGACAACACACTTTGACGCGTTTGACGCGGGATTGTATGTAATACTCACTCGCTCACTACAGAACACACGGCGGCTCCCAAGCGCGAGATCACTCTTTCCAGCCACAATCACAAAACTGACTCCGCTGTAGTTGTGGCGGTGCGAAATGGTTTTTTGCAGTGTGATCGCGCAACGCGATTGATGGATTTGCGTCTCGCTACATGTTTAACACCAACACAAAAGAGCGATCCAAGCCCAAGCACAATACTGACATATCGTCGCTGATGCAGAGAGTCGACAACAAAAGCAGGTGGCGACGCCCCGTCGTCCGGATCGGATTTTGAACCTGGGACAAGGAATTGGTGACAGCATTTTGCATTGTTGTCACCTCTGAATCGTCCATGCATGCACCAGGGCAGCGAACTTTCGAGCGAATGTGGCCCCAATTTTCGGTCGTGTTGTGGTGGACGAAGGTGTATTTTTAAGTCTTCTTAGTGAAGAAAATAAAACCTTTGGGTTTGTGGGGATAACCACGGTGTAGGTTGTCAATGACGCTGTCAAGTCATCCAAACGAACCCCAGGTTCGTTGTTGCAAGAGTGGGAGCGAGAGCTCAATTGTCGATGGGTGTGAACAAAAGAGTGGGCTCATTGGACGTTGACAAGACTTGCAAGAATATCGAAAGGCCATACAAACTCCCATACGAAATGCACACAACACACCTTCTCTTGATTTTGCTTGAGCAAATCTAGTTTGAGCTCTGTTGTTGGACCGCAGGATTCTGAAGACAAAGTGTTCTTGAATGCGCAAGCAAGCACATCAGAAATCCAACCGAACTGAATGTGTTCGTCCACAGGTCACAGTCCGAATGCCCCCTCTCTCTCTCTTCCAGTTCTTTATCCGCGTCGAACCCAGGATGCGGCTTTGGATTGTGGTGCTCTGAGGAATCAGAGAGGAGGCAGATCATTTGCACAAGAGCACACCCACCTCTGAGGTGGCTTTGAGTGCGCTCGTTCATGCAGACGAAAGTCTGAAGATCCTCCCACTCGCTCGCCTTGCCGATGGATTCGCATAGAGTGACGAGAGTCGGCACTCCCCCATTGGATGTGTCTCTGGTAAACTGCTCAAAGAAAGCCCGGGGTTATAATACCAGTGTTGACTGGTTACTCGCACACACGACTGGGTCGCTAACTTGCCTGGCAATGGGACGACGATGAGCTATATAAACTGCGCTCGTGACTCATCGAGTGAGTACTCATCTCTTTGATTTCATTTTACAATCCTGTAGCGATACGGTCGCACAAGAGAGATTCAGGCCCATATTAGACACGCCAGTTGTTCACATTAAGAGCAACGTATTTGCAATAGAAAACGATTCAGGTCGGACAAAGCACTTGATGTGGAACTGTACTCGCGTGCATGGCGGACGGCCTGCAACACTTGACATCAAGATGTCGAGCGCCATGGAACGACGCCAGGCTGGAAAAACAACAAGCTTTATCCAAAGCCAAGTTGAGCTCATCATGCGTGTTTTTTTAAGTAACGTTAGGCTGCAATGTCATCTTCCGGGTTGGCCAGGATAACCATGGTATAGGTATAAGCAATGGCAACGCCCATCACCCGATCCACTGTCGACGAATGTGAACGAAAAGAGTGCGAGAAGAAAAATCGAAGTGCCATACAAACTCCCATATAAAAAAGCTCAGCACACGAAAATCTGGTTTGAACCAAGCCCACCTCCACTCTGTTGGAGGAGGAGTGACGAAAGCCGCGTCAGCAACACAACATCTGAGGAAGAAAAAAATCTGGTGTAAGTCCGTGAATGCGTTCGTCCACAGGCCAGAGTCCCAATCGGAATCGGATCTCTTCACTCAATCACCCCTTCTCGCTCTCTCTTTCTTCGCTCCAGAGTGACTGTGGATGAGCGACTGTGGATGAGCGACTGTTGTGCTTTGAGGAGGAGGAGGGGGTAGACCAGACCTCACTCTCTCTCTCAGTTTCATTCTTCTCTAGAGCGACTGTGGACGAGCGACTGAGGAAGAGAATGAGAAGGGAGGCTGGACCTTTGAAAAGCACTTGACACAAGCACGCACACAAGCTCAACCAAAGCATAGCACTCGCATGTAGTTTTGCAGGCGAAGAGCGACAAGAGGTGGTCGGACACATCGCACAAGCGATGGACAAAGGCCACTGCTCCACCACATTGTGTGTATTACGAGTGCGCATCGTTGGGAGCAAGCATGTCGAACGTCTGTGGCTGGGCTTCTGTTTGTGTTTTTGCCACACAATAACAATAGCAAGTACAGCAGCAAAAGATGGCAGGTATTTACACAGAGAGACACGACCAGTTGCAAGTTGTAAATCCATTCAAGTCCAAGCAGATTCCAGGCAGGAAGGAAAGCAAGTCTTTGTTAGCTTTACGTATTTGTGTACGGCGATCATGAGCGCGTTCGGTTGCCACTGAGTCAGTCACGAGCGAGCTGAAGTAAAAGAAGAGCTCGTCCTCGGACTTGACGCTGCCAACACTGTCGACGGGCGAATCATATTGCTGTACGAAAAAGAGATCGAGGATGCCGATCCGCGAGTCGGATCGTGGAGTGCGAGCATGGCGCTGTAGGAACTTCACCTTTGTCTCATCAGTCTCACTCATCTGTCTTTCAAACAGTAGTTTCGAGCCAAACTGTTGCTTTTGGATCGAAGAAGCCAGCCGAAAGTAACCCATGAGCGAAATACCATGATGCATTTCACTCCAGACCACGGATAATACCCCTCGTTCACATTTCACCCACGGCTTCACCGACAACCTGGTGCAAAATACCTGAATCTGAGTCTGATCGTGAACGAGCGCAATCAGAGTCAGATTTGTTTTTCTGACTCCAAGTCCATGCCGAAGTAATAGAACTACTATTTTTTATGGTATTTTAATACCTTCGAAATAATAGCATTTCTACTTCAGCAGATGTACTTCAAATAATAATACTTGAAATACATCTACTATTTGGTGTGAGCGTCACAGGCTTCAAGGTGCTCGTCCTTGGTCGCGCTGGCTGCTGGTTGACTGTGAACGTGCTGCACCACACGGTCGCGCTGCGATCTCCTAGTCTCCATCGCAGTGAATCTCAGTATTATGGGCGTAATCCAGCAGAAATTGCATGCAAAAGAGAAACTTTCTTACGAAAGGAGAAAAGAAGCTTAAAACGCCATACAAAGTGTACACAAAGTACACGCTCGCTCAATCAGACTTGGTGCGAGGGGAACGCGAGCAAATCTGGCTTGAGGCGAGCCCACGCATCCACGAGGCGCGCATACTCCCCCGGGTTCGACCGCTGCAGCGCCGCGGGATCCTGAAACGAGGAGCGAGTAGATGCACAAATAAGAGGCGATGGTATCAGTGTCAAACAATCATCAAAGGTCCCAGTCATCGAGAGATGTGAATGTATCTGTCCCCAGGCCACACAGTCCCAACTTTGCATGGTTTTTCGGCCTCCTGGCCCTCTTTCTTCTTCACATCCGAGGACGAATCAGGGGAAAAAGAAAGAAGAGAGAGGAGGTGGGCCTGACTCACGCAGACACACAAGTACTCACCTCGGCAAAGCAGACGAAGATCGTCGAGACAATCGAGTCCAAGATGGACGACACGATCGCACACATCGCGTAGCTGATGGATGCGCACGCGACAAACGTCAGCATCACCACGTTGAACGTCTCTGTTTTGAATAGATAAATAGGCAAAGCAGGAAAGAAAGCAAAGAGCAGAGGTCAGTTGTTACCACGCACTGGATCACTTGGACTGCTAGAGAGTCAATCCTGAGTGTACCACACTGCTCCTGCTTGGTAGCTATCTCAACGGCTGTGCACTGCATCGCCAGGAACATCCAAGCCGAGCCGATCACTCCCGACAGAATGCCTGGTTATTTCCCATGCGACGCAATACAAAAGTGAGATTCAGTCAACAATGCACCAATTGTCCCCATGACGTCATAACATTGGCCACGTTTCAAATCAAAAACAAACTCAAGAGTGTACACGTTACTTACCCACGACGAGGCACCCGACGGCCAGCACGCTCGAGATCAAGGTGTCATTCAACAGGAAGCTCCAGCCGCGATCGCGAAAAAGGCGCATGGTGTCCGACCCGGCGGTGCGAAAGTCTTTTCCGTAGAGCCCCACTTGGCAGAACGCGTACTTGTTGAAATAGAGCACGTTGCGTTTCACGAGCTCCACGAGACACTCCAAGCAGGCGTTCGCGCTGCTGCGATTACCGCCGATGGCTTTTCGTCTCTGCGTCGAGAGCAGCACGGTCTCAAGCGCGTTCAGCGCCGCGACCACGAGCGAGCCAAAGCAGATCGAGCCCAGAGAGGTCGTGAGCGCGCGCGTCTGCGACCGGTGGATCGTGTTCACATCGTGCGAGCCAAACCACCACTCGCCCACGGCGCCCGCTGCCACGCAGTGCACGATGTTCTTGGCCACCTGCACAAACCAGTGGAAGCTAGAAAGTTGCACGTGGCAACACACAGAACATACAGCATTAGAATTATCCCCCATGAGTCCAAAAGCTGGTTTAATTTTCCGAGTCCACACACATACACGCATCCGTACCTGAGTAGAATGAAAAAGAACCACATGTTCCCGTACGACGTGATGTCCTGCTTGCTCCCGCCAACGCCCTTGGCCAAGATCCCCACGACAGCGATGCTCCACACCAGCGACCAGACGCCGAGCGCCACCAGCGCCATGTATGACGACGTCACCAGCGCGGGGAAGATCTGCAGGATGCGCGACGCCGTCGTCAGGCTCGAGGCGGCAAACGCGATCGACGGGCGGATCGCGTTGTAGTACGAGACGATCGAGACCGCCAAGAAGAGGTTGATGAAGCCGATCGCGCGTCCGCTGATCCCCGAGTCGTAGAACGCCACGAGTGACGCCAACACGCACACGACGATGCTCGCGCGCAGTGTCCAGAAGATCACCTGTGCTGCGTGGTGCTGCAGCACCCATAGCCACAGCGCCGACACGCCAGCGCCGATGCACGACGTCGAGAGCAAAATCAGAAGCACCTTGAAGCCATGTGACGACGCCGCGTCGTCCTTGTGGATCGTAAAGTAGATGCTCGTCACGTTCGGCAAGCCCCAGAAGAGCTGCGCATGTTGTCATAATCGCACATGTTACATACCGGTAAGAGAGAATTGGCAGTTGAGAGCTCTCTTTTCACACGAGTCATTCAATGGGTTAGATACACAAAAGAAGAAGAAAAATACTTACCGCGATGGCTGCGATCATCGCCACGTTCACGCCAAAGCTCAGCGCGAACACGTGGTCCTTGTAGTCGACGCGGCGCGCGCCGCCGCCAGTGTGGAAGTCGTCGCTGGCCTCCGCGCCGCCGGGCTTCTCCCCCAGCAGCAGCTCTTCGTCCGCGTTCTCCAGCTCCATGTTCAACTAACTCGTTGAAATCGTTTTGAATCGTTCCTGTTTTCTCTGTGGAGAAAAAAGACCCCTCTTCCTCGAATCGAACGCTTGGTTGGTTATTTACAAGCGTCTGAATACAAAACGTTTTTTTGAAAAAAGAGATTATTTGTAACCAAATTTTAGCAGAGAATAACCTCAGAATTAACATATATACCTCGATTCATTCACTATTAATTTCTTCTATAGATTCAAATGAAAAACCACTCTGATCAATGTCTTTCGGTTAACCGTGCCATACATTTTCCAAGTCAAACAGAGATTTTGACTCACCGAACGACGTTGGTGGGAACCACGGATTACGCTCCATTTCACCAACGTCGTTCGGTGAGTCAAAATCTCTGTTTGACTTGGAAAATGTATGGCACGGTTAACCGAAAGACATTGATCAGAGTGGTTTTCGAATAAAATCAAGGTTGTTCTGTTCGAATAAGCGTTGTAATCGAAGGGAAATCGCAATTTCCGATATACCGGCTTAAGCATGATAGACGTACTCGATATATCGGCTTTTGCTACCAACTGAAACAAAGAGCAAGCGAGCAAAGCGAGGAAGGGCGAGCTCAATGCAACATGGGCACCACAGACAACGGTTGAAAATCCTTGTACTGGACAAGAGAACGCATCAGTCGACAATCTTGCTCAAGTTTCCCCAAGCGCGTTGGCTCCGAATGACACGCCCCACTGCTTGGAAACTGGACACGTGCGTAGCAGGAGGCAAGTTCCACGGCACAGTACGAAACGTCTTCGTCACGTTGTACGATCCGCCTGCGCTCAGACATTGCTTCGTGGCAACGTTACTGGTGATATCACGCCCATCCCGCAAGTGGAACAGTCTTCCTCAGAGTCATCGAAGCGCTCTCTCGCGATAAAGTTCGTCTCGTATCTGGTATTGCACAGAACTGCGCTACAGCACCACTTCCCGACACAGTCGGTCTATCAAGAGAGCTCAGCGACGATGACGGGTCTGACGTTTGAAGGAAAGTTGCTTGAGTAGTTGGATGCAAAATGCAAAGTGATTGATTGAATGAGGGCCTTAGTTCGCATGCATGTGTCCTGCCTGCTACCTCTAAGCCTACTGGATTCTTTGCTGGATTCATGTCTGACTATCCACAAAGATC
>JAASGK010000286.1:0-29903 GCA_023334195.1 Globisporangium emineosum
ACTACGGTTTCTGCTTGCAACACGGCTGACACTGGCTTCACTTCGTTTTACACGCTTTACGATCTCCGTTGACGCGACGCCTGCAGCATGAAGCTCTTGAATGACTCGCACTTCGGCCTCCGACAGCTCTTTTCCCCTTCCCATCCCGAAAACGCTTGTTTTAAAATGAAAACGAAAGTGTACTCAAACGACTGGAATTTTTTTTTTTTTTACCTTTCTGCACATAAAAATTCATAGAACTACACATTTATTACCAATGTGACGGAGACATCAAACTCGAGGTTCGACCTTTGATAATGAATAAATTGTCATTTGTGTGATTGAAGAAAGCTTTGACAAAAGACGCTTCTAGCACTTGTTCGACTCTTTATTGGCGTTTATTTGAACCCTCATTTGTGGTTGAATACGCAGTAGTTTTTGAGCAATTAAAAAAATCTGCGATTTCTAAACTTTTGGTGGGCACTTTATTTAGCTCAACACAGATATAGAGGGTATTTGTTATTTGTTTCAAGAGGTCGTCCGTTGATATCCCTCGAGCAACAAAAAAGCAACATAATCGCTTTTCTGCAGAAAGTTAAACAATAAAAAGGACAAATATTGCCCCATGAAAAGCGACTCCAGTTAAACCCGATATTCCAGGCTTCTTAAAATCTCGAGTGTGGTCCAAACTTACAAGCCTCTTAGTAAGCCAAGTCAACATGAAAAGCGTTCTACAAGAAGCGGGTCCCAGGCTTCTCATTCCAGAAAATAATATTTTCTAATATTATTAGGGTGTTTCAAAGACAATATTTTGAGCAGTATTTTTAAATTTAAAAAAAAACGTTCTTTTAAAACAGGACGTTTGGAATAAAATAATTGTACTTTGCAGAAAGTCGACCAACAATTATGTTAATTTTTAAAATCGCAAATAGTGACTTATAAGATTCCAGGGGTTATTTTCTATTTGGGTCGCTATAGTCAAGGAAAACAGGATTATCACACACCTCTCAATTAGAAGACCCTACATCTCGGAGTTTGTATGTTTGAGGCCAGTCATGTTCTATTGACCTCAGCAAATCCTGTTTTTCTGAGCCGCACGAATGAATAACCTTCCAAAAAACATTAAGTTGCCAATTGCGGATTTAAGAGAGATATTATCATAATTCAGAGGTTATCCTTAACCAGTGTCTTTCTGGAACCAGAAAGAAGCTGGCGAAACACCTTCTCATTCTGGAAAATGGCGCCAGCTCCTTCGGTCCCATCAGCAGTGATGGCGGGTGACGACAGAGGAGCAGGAGTCGCAGTGGGGGTGACGGCGGCGGACGCAGCGGCGGCGGTCCTGCCGGAGCTGCCGCTGCTGAGCAGCCACAGCGAGAGCAAGATCATCCACTTCGCCAAGCTTTACCAGCGCGCGCAGGACGACGACGCGTTCGAGTCGCTCGGAGATCTCGCGGAAGAGCTCGCCGCCGTGGCGCGGCAGCGCAGGAAGAGCGCGGAGAGTGCGAGCGCCGCCGCCGCCACGTCAACAACCACGTCTTTAAATGCTGCAGCGGCGGTGTGGCCTGGCGCAGACGCCGCTGCGAACCCGAACCGCCTGCTGTACGCGCCCGATCAGCTCCAGCTGCTGCTCACGTCGCGCGAGACCCCGGGGGAGAGCGCGGCGGATCACTTGCCGCACGCGCCAAAGAGCGCGGACGCGAAGGGGAAGCCCATGGTGCGCTTCGTCGCGACGTCCTCGTCGCCGTTTGTGAACGCGCTGAACGTCGAGAGCGCGAACCACCTGCGCCAGGCGCTCGAGCAGGACCAGCGCGACGAGCTCTACAACAAGGTGCAGCAGCTCCCGTGGGAGGAGCACATCCTGTGGGGGGTCGCCTTTGCGTCGAAAGAGAAAGACGGTAACGGCGCGCAGGACGAGTCGATCGTGGAGATGGAGGACGCGAACGCTATGGATTCAACAGGTCGCGCCAGCAGCAGCAGCAGTGTGTTTCAGGACCGAAGGGGCAGTAGCCAGCCAACGTACAGCTATGACCGGAGGCGTCTGTCAGGCCCTGGTGGTAGCAGTGGTGGTACTGCTGGATCAGGTGCATCCGCGCAGCAGAATCGCCAGTCAGCAACAGCCGGCCCAACCACGTTCCAGCGAGCGAAATCGTCCACTGGACGGAACGAACCGACGGTTATCCCGACGCTTACACAGACAGCAGAGAGCTTTGACATGACCAAGCCGCGCAACTACCGCTGGGAGATTGAGGACGAGAAGACTGGCAAGAAAGCCAGCAGATCCCAGGCAGCAGCAGCAGCTTCGTCTACTGGCACTAGCGGCACTGGCTCAACCCAGAAAGACGCGAAAGTGGCGGCGGCAAGTCTCCCGTGCCCACTGAACAAAGACCTGCAGAACGACTCGTGGATCGACGCGATCGGCTGGAGCTCGACGCAGGACATGCCCGATAGCAAGCTGGTGCTCGACGACAACGACTCGCTGCTGATCTTCTCGGTGCCCGAGATGGAGGACATCCGACCGACGCTGCGCATCCCCGAGCGAAAGCTCGGTGCTGCGGAACAGCGACTGGAGCAGCTGGACAAGCAGCGCCGCGAGAAGAAGCAGCGTATCGCCGAAGTCATGGGTCGCCTTGAGTTTGGTGAAGAGACTGCGGAGGGGCGACTCGGCACGGAGGGCGGCGGCAAGAAGTCCAAGGACACGCGTGTGGTGAAGAACATTGGGCTCGTGCACCACTCGCTGCCGGCGATCAAGCTCTCGCTCACGAAACCGGAGCTTCCGAAGACAAAACTGCGCGACTTTCACCGTCCGCGCGGCAAGTTCAAGATCAACGAGCGGCTCCAGTTTGCGCCGCCGCCGAACGTCACGCTCACGCAGAAAGAGGAGAGCGCGATGATCACGCAGATCAAGAAGAGCTCAGACCTGAACCCGACGGCGGGCGGGAAGCTCATCTTGGTCGAGTACACGGAGCAGAACCCTCCGATGCTCTCGAACCCGGGCATGGCGGCGCGCATCCTGCACTACTGGCGTCCTCCCGACCAAGACGACGACGTGGGCATCGGCAAGAAGAAGGCGAAGAAAGTGAAGCCAAAGCCTCCAGACATGAAGATGGGCCAAGTGATCACGCTCGGCGACCACGATGAATCGCCGTTTGTAGGCGACATCCCTGCTGGCCGTGTCGTGACTTCGCTGAACTCGAAATTGTTCAAAGTGCCGATCTTCCCGCACAGAGCAGCTGCTCCTTTTGTGGTGAAGCCTGATAACCGGGACTCGGGCGACTACGAGATGTTCCTGTTGTGTCGCTCGGTGTCCAAGGGCAAGAAAGGCGGTGCGATTGGTGGCCAAGCCAAGACGACGGTGCACGTGATGGAGATGCCGGAGCTGTTTGTCGCAGGCCAGGTCGAGCCGCAGATCGAAGTCCCTGCCCCAAACTCTCGCAGTGCGAACGATTTCATTCGTCCGTACATGTCGTTCCATATCCTGCGTCTGTTCAAGAAGGCGAGTGATGGCGAGCGCCTGAAGATCGAAGACATTGCGCGCGCGTTCCCGAATCAGTCGGGCACTGCGATCCGAAAGCGAATGAAAGAGGTCGCGACGTTCGAGCGAGGCGGCAATGACTCTGGTTGGTGGAAGAAGAAGGCCGCGTCGCAGCTGACGAGCGAAGAAGAGATCCGTGCGAGCATCCCACCCGAGTCGGTGTGTCTGTATGAGAGCATGATGTCGGGCCACCGTCGTTTGCTGGACATTGGCTTGACGAAATTGTTCACGCCGCCAGGTGTGAACGGAGCGATCAACCACTTGCTCAAGCGTCTGGAGCTGCGCAAGCAGAGTCTCTCTGCGAAACTGATCGAGCCACTCAACCTGGAGCGCCGCGCAAAGGAGAAAGCCGACGAAGAGCTCTGGAAATCCGATCCGATGATCCGCAAGCTCGAGACAGACATCCAAGTGGCGCGTTACATTGACGAGCAGCTGCAGCTCACGCCGTGGAACTTGACGAACAACTACGTGGAGTGCCACTTGCAGGGCAAAGGCTCGGGGATGCTCAAGCTTGGTGGCATCGGCGACCCTACTGGACGAGGTGAGGGCTTTAGCTTTGTTCGCGTCCCTCAGTCGCGTGCGAAGAAGAAAGAAGGTGAGGAAGAGGCTGCTGCTGCGGGAGGAAATGCGAGTGCCGAGGCAGCGGCGGTTCAGAAAGCGGTCGCTGCTGTCACAGGTACCACCGCCGATTTGCGAAAGCTGAAGATGAAAGAAGCAGGCGACGTGCTGCGCAACCTCGGTCTCGCTGAGGCCGATATCAAGAAGCTGCGTCGTTGGGACCGAATCCACATGGTGCGAGAGCTGAGTAGTCGCGCGACTGCGCACGGTGTTGCGGGCAGTTTGAGCAAATTCGCGCGTGGGGCGCGCAAGTCGCTCTCTGCGCAGCAACAGGAGTACCGCAAGAAGTGCGACGTGATCTACGAGCGCCAGATGGACGTACTGAGCTCGACGAAGACGACTTTCTCATCGGACGAAGAGTCGGAAGGTGACGATGACCTAGACGAATGGGAGAAAGATATTGAAGCCGGTATCACTGGCGGCAACGAGATGGAGAAGATCGCGAAGCGTGGTCCAAAGAACCTGTTTGCGAAAGACGGTGGGGGTCTGAATCGATCGCGCGAGGTGCTCGCGGAGCGCGAAGACGCTGTAGAGCTGCGCCGTTTGATGGAGGAGATGAAAGAGGATTCCGGATCCACGAGCGCGGTGCGGCGTCCGGATGTTGATGCGAGCAAGTTGCGCAACCAGCTGCGCGCGAGCGGCATTAAAGAAGGGTCTTCAGCCGCAGTGGGGGCAGCAGGGTCGTCGTTTGGGACGATGAGCCGACAAGGGTTTGCTGCGTCGCGAGGCGGGTCCGTCATCTCGTCTGCATTGGCGACGCCGACTGACCACATGTCCCGCTCGTCGTCTCCAACGCACGGACGGTCCGTGATCCTCCGATCTGAGCCTTCGAGTGCGACGAAGAAGGTCCCTGGACGGAAAGTGCTCAAGCGAACCACGCGCACGATCGAAGAGGATGGGACGGAGACGGTCAAGATCGAGTTCATCGTGGACGAGCGACAGATCGGCCGCTTCAAGGCGATGCAACAGCGCAAGGAGCGTCAGATGAAGACCGAGGAGCGCAATATGCTGCGCAAGCGCAAGCGCATGCTCGCGTTGGAAGACGACTCGGGCGGCGGTGGCGGTGGCAGCCAGAGTCTTCTTGACAAGGCGAAGAAGCGCAAGCAGCTGCAAGAAGAGCTCAAGCAGCTGCAGATCACCGAGGAGCACAACAAGGGCTACCAGGAGATGCTGCAGAAACAGGGTGAAGAGGGCGTGCTCGGCGGGACGCCTCAGAAAGGCGTGATCCGCTGCACACAGTGCGGTCAAGCGGGCCACATGCGCACAAACCGCAGCTGTCCGTTGTACATGGCGGATGAAGTGCGGTCGTCTTCGTCCAAGAAGGGTGCTGGCGACGGCTCGGACGACAACTCGACGCCACTGAAACTCAAGGTGAAGAAGATGGCGACCGCATCCTCCGCAAGCGACGAACAGGGCGTGGAAAAGATCACCGTGAACCTGTCGGAGCTGCGCGAAGGAGCGCGCAAGCACCACGCGGAGAAGAAGCGCAAGCGGCTGCAGGAAGTGAAGGAGCAGGCGGAGCTCTATAAACGTCCGTACATGAACAACGTGGTGAAGCAGAGCCGGTCGCGCATGCCCGTGGAGCACCTGAAGAGCAACCTGGAGAACGTCGTGAGCAAGCTGCTGGATATGCCCGAGAGCGAGCTCTTCCGCGCTGCCGTGGACCGCGCGCTCGTGAAGGACTACTACTTGATCATCAAACAGCCGATGGACCTGGGCACGATCCAGAAGAAAGTGGACGAGCAGAAGTACGACTCGATGCGCGAGTTCATCAAGGACCTCGAGCTCATCGTGAGCAACTCGAAGGTGTACAACGGTGAGCCGGCCAAGTCACTGATCACGGCGAACGCGGTCAAAGTGCTCAAGCGCGCGCAGGAGGAGCTCGCGACGCTGAACGCGGAGGGCGGCGTGCCGACTGGGGCGTCGCAGTAGGCGGAGTGTAGTGGTGATGATGATGATGAAGCCCAGAGAAACTACTCAGCAGCAGCCGCAGCAACAGCAGCAGAGGTGCGTAATGTATTCTGGAGACTTGGGGCGCGATTGTACCAAGTACCCGTGGCCAGCAACTCCAACAACAACAAAAACACATCCGACTTTCAAGCGACAGCTAGCTCCAAATCGAAGAGAGACTGACTGACTGAAGCAACAAAAAGTGATGTGCTCTAAACAAAATTTAATCGATCGATAATGTTTATGATACCTACGTGAACCTCATCTGACTGCATTACATTCATGAGATTGTAGCTGTCGTGGTGGTGGTGGCCGCCGCGTCCTCCGCGTGCCGAGTGAGCTCTTCGTAGTACCGCATCTTGTCGTCGAGGAAGAGGAGCGTCTCTTCTTTCGCGTCCAGCGCCTGCTTGAGCTTCAGCACCGTCAGTCTGTCGCAGCACAGGAACCAAATCACACACATGTCAATTTCTCAACCAGGTCAACCAAACTCTCTCGTGTCGTGCTTACCTGAGCTGCGCGACTTCGCTCAGTCCGTCTTTCGCGTCCAAACCACCGCCATGCAGGATATGGCGCTTGTCACAAGCCCCACCGATCTCACTCAACGCAGCTTGTGCCTTCGTGGTGCCGCCTTGTTCGCCAAATTGCATATGCGGAGTCGATTTCCGATGGCTGTCGCCAGCAGCAGCATCCGGTTGCCGAGCAGCATACTTCAACGCTGCGTCTCGATCGAAGATCGCATCGAGGTCGTCCTCATCTGGCTCGTCCACAGTGTCTTCTTCCTGCTGGTTGTTGTCAGTACCGTCGGTATCATTGCACATGGCGAGCAGCTCGTCCCCCAGGCCGTCGAGCTCCACGGGCACAGCGTCCGCGTCCGAGGCGTCAATCAGGCCATCGTCGTCACTGTTGCCATCATCACTACCACTGCCACCGTTGTTGTCTTCTCGTTGGTAGCGGTCGGCCATTTTCCAATTGGTCTCGACAGTGTCAGTGGCGAACCCTTGCTCGCTGCCCTCAAGCACCGCGAGCAGCGACAGGCGGCGCTCACTGCGGCCAGCGTCGCTCGACGTTTTCCCCAGGATCGCTCGCTCAAACCACGTGTCGAGCGAGTTGAGGTGCTTGAGCACCAGTCGCCGCGCTTCCGGCGACAACTTCTTCTTTGAGCTGCTGCTGCCACCAATCCTGTTGTCGTTCTCGTCACCTTCGAGGTCGTAGTCAATTGCGCAATTTTCAGTGGTGCTAGTAGGATCGCGCAGTAGCTCCTGAAGAGCGCTCCACAACCGAAACGAGTGGAGCTCTTCGCGCTGCATCTCACTGCGGCAATTGGACTCGGCAAGTCGCTGGGCCAACACGGTCACCTGCGCTTCTAACTCACTAACGCGAAGCAATGCCTGCGTCTGCTCTGCCTTCTTCAATGAAGCCTCAAGCTGCGCTTGCACGTCCTTCTGTTGTTGAATCTGGTTCTGGTGCTGCTGCTTCAGATCCTCCAGCCGCGCGTGCGCCGACGCCTCCAGCAGCTTCACAGACGCCTCTCGCTTGGCCACCTGCGCGCTCTTCTCCAGTAGATCCTGGCGCTCTCTCTCCAGCTCCGCGAGCTCGTTCTGCCGCGCCTGGGACCTGAGCGCCGCGCTAGCAGGGTCTTTCGCGTCGAGCTCGAGCCCTCGGCACTGCAGCTCCGTGAGCTGCTGCTTGGCCACATGGAGCTCCTTGCGCACGCTCGCGAGGTCGAACTCGAGCTGCAGTTTGTTCTCCAGCTCGACTCGGTACGTGGCTTCGTACTCGTCCGCATGCGCCTCTGCGGCCTCGATCTGCGCTCGCACTTTGCGCACCGCGTCCGGCGAGACGCAGGCTTCCAGGTCCTGGCACTTGAGCTCCCAGTTACGGGCCACTGCCTGGAGCTGCTCCATTTCCTGGCGCAGCTGGGCCATTGAGTTGTTGTACTTTGCTTCCCACTGCTTGAGCTCAGCGGAATGACTGGACTGCGCGCGCTCCAGGTACACCTGCAGATTCTGTGACGTCGCCGCGTGGTTGGCGATTTCCGAGTTGAGCAGCTCGAGTTTCGCCTCAAAGTCGCTCTGAAGTGCTCGGAGCTCCAGTGTTTGGCTCTGGTGCTGCTCTTTCCAGTGTTCTGCGAGGCTCAGCGCCTCCTGCAGCTCCTGACCGTGGTGCTGACTGGCCATAGAAACCTGAAGCTCGTACTCGTCAGCTACTCTGTCCAGCTCCACGCATTTCTCACTCAGTTGGCGCTCCAATTCGAGGATCCTGGCAGCGTTCGCCTCGGTTTCATCAGCGCCAGTCTGCTCCAGTTCGTGCCTCAAGACAGTCAGTTGAGCCTCCGAGTCCGCCAGCAGCTCCTCTCGCAGGGCCTCCAACTGTTCTCTGTGGAGCGAGTTCACCTCTTGAAGCTGGTTCTCGAGCGCGTTTGCTCTTGCAACAGCGACTGCGAGAGAGTCCTCCGCTTGAGCGAGCAGCAGCGTCTGCGAGTCCAGGGTTTCCTCGGACATTCTGGTGTGGAGCTGCGCGTTCGCGAGCTCCTTTTCCATGCTCTGGGTCGTGAGAAACAAGGACGTACGCTCTGTACCTAGGGCTGCGATCTTCGCTTCCAGTTCTCTGTTACCTGCTAGCGCTGCTTCGCGTTCTTCTTGAGCCAATTGAACTAACTGAGCTCTATGCACCACCAACTCTGCTTCACGAGCAGTGGCAAGCGCAACGTGTTCATCTTGTGACAGTCGCAGACGCTCTTCTTCTGCTTGTAGCTGGGTATCGAAAGTTACCACCTGGGTCTCCAGGCATTCAGCATGAGACAGAGCTACTGTAAGCTCAGCTCGTAGATCTGAGAGTGCTTGCTCGCTTGAATGGGTTAAGCCCTGCTGGTGCTCAGCTTGAAGCTGCTCGAGATGACACTTGGTCGCGTCGCGCTCTGCCTGCATGAGCTCCATTGTGCTCTCCATCGCACTTGCGGATTCCGACTCGGACCCCTCTGAAGTAGCCAGCTGGGGCTTCAGGCTCGCGTGCTCGATCTCTAGTGCCTGGATTGCCGAGGTCTTGAGCCCACAGTCGTGTTCTAATTCCTGGATCTGATTCAAGAGAGAAGCGTTTGCCTCACGAAGAGCGACTTTGTCAGCTTCAATTGCCTGCAACTGACTTGAAAGCGCCTGAATTTGGTTCTCAAGATCCGAAACCTTGGTGCTCTGCTCCACAATTACCTCGTGCTCTGTAAGAGCGAGCTCGTCATACTGTTCGTACGCGACTCGGAGCTCTTGGGTCAGCGCCGTGACTTTGGTCTTCTGCGTTGCCGTCAGTTCTCGAAGAAAGCGACACTTCTCCTGGAGCTCAAGCTGCTGCGCCTTCAGCTCAGCGTGTTTCACCTGTAGCTCAGCTTCCAGGGCTCCCGCCTTGGTCAATTGCCTCTGCAGCTCCGAGTTTTCGGATGCCAGCTCCTGGAGTTGCTGCTCAAGCTCGGCTTTCTGGGCATTCTCTTCGACCATTTGCTGCTGAAGCGCAGTGAATTGAGCTTCGACGCCGTTGGTGCTTTCTTCCAACACTTTTACACCGGACTCCAGCTCGGCGCAATGGGCTTCCGTTGCCTCGTGACTCAGTTCGATCTCCTCGAACGCGCGCTGCAAGTCGGAGTTCTGGGTCTCGAGGCTCATGGAGCCCTCAATTGCTGCCTCCAAGTCACTCGCCATGCGCTGCATCTGCACTTCGTTGTCGTGCAGCTGGGCCACCAGATCACCTACTTGCTGAGTAGAGGCAGCCAGTTCTGCCTCTAGCTGCTGAACCAAAAGCGCTTGCGACGCAGCTGACGCTATCAATTCGGTCATCGGTGCGGCTTCCGACTCAGACACCTGGGCTTTCACACAGTCAAGTTCGCTCTTGAGCTCAGCTAATTCCTCTGTCAGCGATGCATTTGATCGCCGCGCAGCTTCGAGCTCTTCTCGCAGGCTTTCGTGGCCACGTGACGCACGGTCGTACTGTCTCTGGAGCTCGAGGGTTTGAGCGTTCACATTTACGTTTTCCTCGTGAAGCTCGACGTTTGTAGCTCTTGCATTGACGATTTGGCTCTGAAGATCCGCGTTCAAGGACGCCAATCCGTCGATGCGTTGCTCAAGCTCCGCTTTCTGAACTTTCTCCGCAATCAGCTGTTGTTGAAGATCGGATACCTGAGACTCGAGACCCTGGTTGGTTTCTACCAGCTCCTTCACGCTCGACTCCAGCTCCACACAGCGAGTTTCAGTTGCCTCGTGACTCGTCTTGAGGTCGTCGTACTCACTCTGCAAGTCTGCATACTGCGCCTCCAGGTCACTCGCCCCACTTCCTACCTGATCCTCATCGCCACACTGCTGGTACTCCACCTTCGAGCTCTCAACTTGTTGAGCCGAAGCCGCCAGTTTGTTCTGAATCAAAAGCCCCTGGGACTCAGCTGCCTCTGATTGCTCCTCTGCTGATTTGGCTTCCAGTTCAGAAACCTGCGTCTGGGCAATGCAAAGTTCGCTCTTGAGCTCGGCTACTTCCTCAATCAGCGCAGTGCTCGTTCGCTGAGCAGCGTTAAGCTCTTCTCTCAGGGTTTCCTGGTCGCGTGACGCACGGCCGAACTTCCCCTGGAGCTCGCCTTGCCGCGCTTCCAACTCGGCGTTTTTCTCGTGAAGCTCGGCGTTTTCAGCTCTGGCCTTGCCAACTTGACTCTCAAGCTCCACGTTCGCAGACGCGAGGTCACTGAGTTGCTGCGCAAGTTCAGCTTTCTGAGCGTCCACCTCGACCATTCGCTGCTGAAGCTCAGTCAACTGTGACTCTGCGCTCTCGTTGCTACCTTCCAGCGCCTTCACGCTCGCCTCCAGTTCCGCACAACGGACTTCAGCTACTTCGTGGTTCATCTTGAGGTCGTCGTATAGACTCTGCAAGTCAGAATTCTGCGTCTCAAGGCTCGCGAAGCGCTCACTTACTGGTTCCAGGTCGCTTGCCATGCGTTGCAACTGCGCTTCGTTGACATCGTGCTGCTTGCCCACCAGACCATTTACTTGCTGAATCAACAGCGCTTGCGACGAAGCTGCCTCTGCTCGTTCAGGTGCTGACTGGGCTTCCAAATCAGGCATCTGCGTCTGCACAGAGCAGAGCTCACTCTGGAGCTGAGCTATCTGCTCAGTCAGCGTTGCATTCACTAGCTGAGCAGCTTCAATCTCTCCCGCCAGAGGTTCATGATCTCGCGATGCATCCTCACTGCGTCTCAGACTCTCTTCCAGCTCTTGCACTCGAGCCCGTCCGGTCGCCAGCTGCTTCTGCAGTGAGCATAGTCGACTCGCCTCGCGTTCCTGCTGCTCCGCCAGGGCTCTGTACTGCTCTTCAAGGTCCAGTTTGTCCGACGTCATCTGCGCGAGCCCGTTCTGCAAGTCCGCAAGTGCAGCAGCCTTGGTGCTCAAGAGCTCTTCATGCTTCATGGCCGACAGAGCATTCGCGCTTTCCCGTTCGTTGTATCGAGTCTCCAACAGTTCCTTCTCGGCTTCGAGGGCTTTGCACCGTTCTTCAGCAGCAAATACTAGTTGTTTCGAGACCAGAGTCTCGTTCTCTGCCTTCGTTGCTTGAAGCTCTTCTTCCAGACTCACAATACGAAGCTTGCTTGCTTCACACGAAGCTATGAGCTCTGAGCACTTGGCACCCAGTTGGCCACACTTGACCTCGGTCACACAGAGCTCGCTCATGACGTCCTTCAAGTCGTCTTTGAGGGACCTGGTGAGCTCCTGCGCAGCGTCCAGCTCTGTTTCCAAAGTGTCCACTCGCTCGTGGAGCCCTGCGATCGCGTCTTCAGCCTGTTTCCCGTGCACCTGGGCGTCGTAGAGCTCCTCTTCCAGGTGCAGCACCGTGTCCGTCTGGTTCTCGAACGACACCATGAGCTTCAGGTGCTGGTCTTCAAGGTCCTCGGCCCTCGCCAGAGCAGACTGGAGCTCCTGCTTGACCCTCTCGACCTGCGAGGCCGTGGCGACGCTTTCATGCTCATTGCCTCGAGCTCCTCCTTCTCCTTTGACTTGGTGGTCCATCATAGTCCCGGTAGTGATGGGCATGTTGATACCTAAGTGGCTGTGACGCCGCTCGATCATCACCGCGTTGAGCTTGGAGATCGCTTCGTTGTTCTGCTTCTCGATCTCGCTCGTGCGCTCCATGTACTCGATCATCTCGCGGTCTGCGAGCGTCGAGCACGCGTCGTGGAGCGAGGGAGTCTCCGTTGAGCTCCTGCCTTCAGCAGCATTTGGACTTGGGTGGTGTGCTTGGCTGTCACTAATACTGGCCACTGCGCCTTGGTTGGTCTCCAGCTCGTTGATCTGGATGAGCGCCGATGCGAGCTCCTCCTCGAGCTTCACAATGATGTTCGAGCACTGAGTCGAGGACGAAGGTGGAGATGAACCAGAAGTCATTGAACCACTTAGCGTCAATGCGCTGTGATGCCCACTATCTTCAGTGTGGTCGGCGCTACTGCTGTGGTGCTTGAGAAGCAGCTCGTTCGTGGTGCGCACCACGGCCGTGAGCTCGAGCTCCTGCTCGAGCAGCTCCACTTTGCTCATGTGAGCGAGCAGACGATCTTCCAACTCGACAATGCTCGCGTGCGCGGTCTCGAGCTCGCTCTCTAGCTCCGCCACTCGCTCCTCGTGCTCTTCCTCGAGTCGGTTGGTGTTTAGCAGTAAGGCTAGCCGATCTTCCTCTTCGCGCCTCGCGAACTCGGTAGTCTGCGCTTCGAAGCGAGCTAGGAGCACGTCGTACTGCGCTAGAAGTTCGGACGCCTTCGTGTGGGGTTCAGTTGTAGCCTTGACAGAGGACTTTGGCGCTACCGTCGTGAGTATTTGTTGCTGTTGCTGCTGGGTGCGGGAAAGCGCCAGTCGCTGAAGGTTCTTCTGGTCGATCGCGTACCAGGCGAACTTCATGCGCTCGCTCAGCCCAAAGAGCTCCACGAGCGCCGAGACCAGCAGCGCCGCGTTGCCCAAGTCTGACCCTGAGAAAAGTGCCATGTTCACCAGCTCCTTTACCTCAACTTGGAAGCCGTCGAGCTGTTTGTCCATCTGGTCGCGCGCGATCGCGCTCGTGCCACCCGCGCCCAGAGTGAGCTGATCGCACACGAGCCCCATTGTCTGTAGACAAAAACCGCTCAGCAAGCCTTCAAATCTGGTGTACAGCGAGACGCTGAGGCATGGAGAAGCCGAAGACACGACCATGTCGCCCAGGTCCGTCACGTGCTGGTTCACGGCCACAAGCGACCGATCGATCTGCGTGAGCAGCTGGCGCTCCATGCCCGTACCGATCTGGACGCAATCGCCGTCACCCAGCAACAGTAGCAACGAGCTCTTGTCGGTGATTTGCTTGAGCTTGCGCACAGTTGGCCCCATGGCCTTCCGCGCAATGTCGATCGCGTCCAGGCAGCGCGCGAGCTTGGACTGCACGCGCTGCCTCTGCGATGCCAGCGACAGTAGCTTGGACGATGCGGCGCGTGGGGAGTCAGAAGCCGCGTCGTCACAATCTTCTTCATCGTCACCTTCACCATCACCCTCTTCTTCTGCTTCATCAAAGTCCTCCTCGTCACCGTCAAAGTCGTCGTCGTTCTGGTTCACTTCACTGGGGTCTTCTTCACCCGAAGGATCACTGAGTCCTGAGACTCCAAGCTTCTTCAAAGTGGCCGAGCCAATGTTGTTGTTGGTCGTCTGCTGGTACTCGCTGTCGAGAGCCTGGTTGGACTCGGCCTCGTGGCCGATGATCTCGTCGATCAAGAGCTCCGTGTTGCGGATCCTTTCGTGCTCGTCGTCGTCACTCGGAAGCTGCTCCAGTTGGTTGCTGTCACTCTTGATACTTTTGTTACTACTTTTTATATTTTTGCTGCTGGCCAGTGAGGTTGCTGCTGGCATCTTGTGCAGTAGTGGACTCGAAGTATCCCCAAAGAAATCGGTGACGATCGACGAGCAGATCACGTCCACTTGGTGGAACTGCTGCTGCTGCTGCTGGCCACCACCACCGCCAACACCCATGAAGGCCCTTTGCTTGGACTCCAACAAGGCAAACAGCGATACTTCGTTGCCTTTCTCGTTGATACTGCTGCTTGGCGATTTCTTTGTCAGCTCAGTGTTCGATGGTGATACCAATCTGTCGTCGTCCTCTTCCTCATCGACTGAGCAGGCCGGATCCTCTTCTTCTTCTTTTGCTTCTGCTTCTTCTTGGTCCGTCACTGGACTTTCCCCACCCACATACTGCTTGATAACGGTGCGTGACTCCGCTGGGTCACAGTTGTTGTTCTCCGAGTTGGTCATCATGTTCTTGTCAACGCCTGGTATCAGCATCACAGCAGGGTTGCTGTCCACAGTAGCTTGAATCCTGATGCTCAGGACACTGTATCGCCACCGATCCAACGCACGGAGCTTCGCCAGCCCAATATACTTTATGCGGATGCCCACCAAGTTGATCACATGCGCCTGCTGCCGCAGCACCTGGGCCGAGACCTTGTCGCTCAGCGCCTTGGCCGTGAACTCGTGCTGCTGGGATTCGCGCTCTTTCTTGCGCATTTGGACCTTAAGCTTGGCGACTTCGCGCTCGAGCCGCGATTTCTCCTTCTCGTCAAAGCAGAGCGACGCCGCGTACAGCGGGCTCTCTGCTGCTGCTGTCTTACCCAGAGCCAGAGCTCCACCTTCAGAGTTATCGTTGGCTGATGTTGGGTCAAGTGTTGCATCTAAGTCTTCTTCTTCTCTGTCCAGCTGCAGAGCCAGAGTATTGTTCACCATGGTAGGCGCTGCGCAGAATGACGGACTCGAGGACACTAAAGAGGTCGACAGTGCCGCTGAACTCTGCAGCTGGGCCTTGAGCTCCAGGATCTCCCTCCGCAGTGCGTCGACCACGTCGAGCGAGCTCTCGGCGTTCACGCGCGCGACGTTCACGACGCTCTTGGCGCGCTCAATGTACTTGAGCGTGCTCAGCGATTCCTCATAGTGCGCGCAGCATGGGCTGATCGCGGCGAGCATGATCGTCTTGGCGTTGCCGCCGAGACTCTCTTTGAGTAGCCGCGTGAGGATCGAGTTGCGATACGGCACAAAGTGCTCCTGGGGCGGTTGGTTCTGGTGGTGGCTGAGGTGGTGGGGGTGAAGCTGAGTGGGTACTGCTGCGCGCTTGGAGAGAGCGCTGATGACATCCGCTAAGGTCGCGAGCGACCGGTTGATGCTACCAGCTTCGCGTAGTCGCGTCCCGTTCGCGCCCGAGATGTCGGCGCGCTCGCTGCCAGCCAGGTCCACCAAGCAGATCTTGCTCTTCTTGCTCTCGCACGATGACGAAGCGCCATCAGCTCCACTGCTGCTACTAGCGCTGCTAACCTTAGTTTGCTTGAGGTAGAGCGTGAGGATCGCATGGGACCGCGACGAGCGCAGGTTCGCGTTCGTCGCAGCCACGGAGCGCACGCGATTGCCTTCGTCGATGAGCACCTTGATGTCGTCGAAGCTCGTGACGCGCACCTGGTTCGCGTGCTCCACGTACACTCCGGTCTCGGGGCTCTCGCGCACTTTGAGTGACTCCTTGCCAGTGAGAGAGCTGTTGGCAGAAGACGCCTGCGCCAGCAGGTCGTAGGCGTGCTCGTGGTAGATCTCAATGTAGCTCACGTGGATGGAGAAGTCCGAGGACGATGAAGACGAAGATGAAGATGACTCGTGCGTGAGTCTGTCGAACAAGCCGCGACAGATGCGTGGGATCAGCCCGCGACGTGTATCAGGGCCGCCTTTGTCCATAGACTGTGGGGTTATCAAAGCCCCAGAACTGAGCGACGACTCGCTGCCCATCATGGTGTACGTCTTACCGGCGCTCGTCTGGCCGTAGGCAAAGATCGAGCAGTTGTAGCCCTGCAGCGCGTTCTCGATCGTAAACAGTCCCAGCTCGTCGTAGATGCTGCTCTGGCTCGCTACTTGGCGGGTCTCCGCACGGTCGAAGGACCAGAACGTGTGGTCAAAGTGGAACTCCTGCGTGAACTGCGGGGGGAAGGAGCTTTGCGCTGACTCGGAGGCTGCGGATAGTGCTCGCTGAGACGACAGTCTCAGTGATGAAGATGTAGAGGGCTTAGTCGATGGCGCTAGAGCGATGGGGTTCACGATGCGCACCCAGTTGCCCTCGCTCGCGGCCATGTCCACGACGCGACGGTAGCCTTTCTGCTTCTCGGCAGTGGACATGGGACGCAGCCGCACGGCCGTGATGATGTTGAGCTCCCCAGCCCCAGAGAGGATTGAGTACGTGCTCTCAGTGGGACTTGCAGCGTAGTCGCCAAGGCTCTCGATCTCCATGCACCCTGGGTACCCGCTGTCGATGTCGTCGCGGTCGTCCTGGTTGTCAGCGGCATGCTGTCGCTGAAGTCGCTTTGAGCTAGCGGATGAGCTGGTTGGAGTTCTACTTCGGCTGATAGCGCTGGTAGCACTACTGGTTAATCTTGTCGCTCCACTGGTGGAGGAAGAACTCCTCGTACCTGGCTTGGTTGGTACCCCAGTAGACGGAGTCGTACGCGCGAGACGTGAACTTGTCACTGTCGCTACTGGTAGTCGCGAGGTGGGCACTGCTGGTTTCGCAGTTGCCCGACCTGAAGCAGTGGAAGCTGTAGAGCGAGCTGCGGTAGAAGCAGGCGCAGTACGGGTCGAAGCAGTGGGAGCTGCAGTGCGGCTTGTTGTAGTAACAGATACAGCGCGACTTGGAGCAGTGGCAGTAGCATTGCTCCTACCAGCTGTGGTCGCGTTGGTTGTGCTGCTCGTTGTGCTGCTCGCTATGCTGCTAGTAATGTTGCCACCAGTACTCGCAGGAGTACGTGCCTTGGGGGCTGAGATGGGTCTGGGTTTGTACAGACTCGTGTCGGGGGCACGTCCGCCTCGCATCATGGTCAGCTAGAGGCGCCGACGGCAGGTCTCAACGTAATGATAGAGAAGCACAGACACCGACGGCACTCAAGAAGAAGAAGCTGGCTCACAGCAGCGAAAGCACGAATTCGTTTGTACATTAAGGGTTACGCTCTCTTTACAAGGGAGGAGGAGGGGGGAGCGAGCCAGAGGAAGTGCATGAAACCTCCCTCGTTCCCATGCAGCATGTGCATGTGTTTGAAAAGCGAAACCAACGGACGCTCGCTCGATGGTCGGCTGTCGTTTGCATCACTTCTTGAATGGGGATTCAGAAGTGATTGAGTGAGATAGTTGTGAATAGAGAGAATTCTTCTTCGGTTGGTGTAGCGGCCAGTCGTTTCACAAGACCCAAAATCGGATTCTTAGCGTGCCCAAAAATAGCTTCCTCAGAATCGAGTCGGGTAGCCATTTCGGGGCATTTGAGAGCCAAAAGTGGAGCCATGTTGAAATTGAGATCAGAGACCCACCATGCCTGGGTCCTGGTTCAGAGTGGATACGATGGGAGGTATCTTCGTGATATCTTTGGCTCTCCTTCGCTTCGCCGCTGATGTTCTTCTCCAGCACGCCACGCTCTCTTCCTCCTCTCTTTCCCCCTTGGCTCTTGATGGTCACTTTTAATTTCTCCCAGCAGCCACCAAGCCAAGCAACAGCAACATCATCCCAAGACCTGCAACAATGTCGATGAAGTCCCTCTTCCGAGTCGAAGACAGCTCCTCCAGCCAAGAAGAGTCCGACGAAGTGTCGCTCACGACATCCGCGCCAATGGATCGCAAAGCCGTGATGCGCGAAGCCTACGCCGAGTTCCTCGGCACGATGATCCTCGTGCTCGTGGGTGACGGTGTCGTCTGTCAGACGGTCGTGTCCCAGGGCATCGAGACCAACAACGCGCTCAAGAAGGAAGTGAACCCGGACCTCTCGAGCTACGCTGGAGACTGGTCGACCATCTCAATGGGGTACGGCATCGCGCTCATGATGGGACTCTACGCCTCGGCCGGTGTGAGCGGTGGACACTTGAATCCAGCGGTCACCTTTGCCATGTGCCGCCACGGACGCCTCCCATGGAACAAGGCGCCGTACTACATCGCCGCCCAGTTTGCAGGCGCGTTCGTCGGCGCAATGGTCGTGTACATCGGCTACTACAGCGGACTCGCAGAGCTCAACTCGTGGGAGATCGGTACCGCGGGCATCTTCGCCACGTACCCAAAGGACCACGAAGGGCTCTTTGCGGGCTTCATCGACGAAGTCATCGGCAGCTTCCTCTTGCTTGTCGGCATCTTCGCTGTCACCGACAGATTCAACAACGAGGCGGAGAACGGCATGAAGCCCGTGGTCATCGGCTTCATCCTCACGGGCATCGCGCTCTCGTTCGGGTACAACACCGGCTTTGCGCTCAACCCAGCGCGTGACTTTGCTCCTCGCGTCTTCACCGCCATGGCTGGCTGGGGCTTCAAGGTGTTCACGTACGGTAACGGGTACTTTTGGGTGCCGTGCGTCGCGCCGTTCTTCGGCGCTTTCTTGGGATCTGAGGCGTACACGCACCTCATCGCGCGCCACCACCCATCCAAGTTCGTGTCTTCGTCGGACGAGGCCTAGGCATCAGCAGCACCAACACCAACATTCACGACCACACCTTCCATCATTCCCATATCTAATCTATAAACCCCCACTCATCAATGCATACAATGGACACATTTTCCCACAAACCCTCAAATCCCCTCAGCCGTTCTCGTTGCTCTCTGTTTCTTCTTCATTGACACATCCCTTTATTTGTTCGTTCCCGCGCGATCGTATCAGACAAGCTCGCTTTGGCCACGGTGCCGACTCAGCTCGTCGTCGTCAATTGGAACAGCGCTACTGCTTCTGGTGCCGGGCCGTTCACCGACCGCGTTGCTCGCTGCATCCCCATCGTTTGCCAAGGCCGAGGTCGTACTTCGCACCAGTTCCCCTGGAAAAGCGTCCATCCGATGTGACAGGAGCGCGCCGGGGCCGTCTCCGTAAATGCCACTGGATTGTTGCTGCTGTTGTTCTCGCTGGGGGTCTTCTTCAGGCAAGTTGCCACCGGCCAATGCCGCCCTTGCGCTGGAGAAAATCTGTTCTTCGACGATGCGATCTGAATTGGCAACCACGCAGCAGCAAAGCACATGATTAGACTTGGAAGCTGAAGAGAGAAAGAGAGAGAGAGGTCCATGTAAAGCAGTGTACCTCGTTCCCACTTTGTCAGCAAGTGAGCCACCACTTCCGAGACGTCCTGGAGGCGCTTGTGGATGACCCGCGTCGACGTTCGCTTCAGGTCAGCCAGGATCGGGTGCAGCTCGGCTCTCGCCATTTGGATCTTTCGGTCTTCCATCATTGCTTCTTTTGCTACTTACCAACAGCGTACGGGGGATGAGAAACTGCTATTGAGGTACTCAACGGTGTGCCTCCCTTCATCTCTCAATGCGAAAGCTTACCTGCCAGTGCCGAAGGGTTCGCGGGCATTCTTTGATTCGACTTGAAAGCTACGAGAAGAAGCACAAAGATTAAGAACACCCTACAGACAAGGCACACGTACGAGGGTCGGTAAATAGCAAGAGCAAGCACCAAATACCTGAGGCAGCACTTGAACTCTCCGGCGACACTACAATTTTCCATGAGCACACAACCCGTAATTGTCAGATTCACACAACAAAGTAGTTAATACCCTACAAGGCACCGTACCATGGTCCACGTCCACGTGTCCCTCCATTTCTGCGAGCATGTGGCTCGAATTCTCGAAATCGTTTTCCTCCGCGGCCTCAAAGCTGCGCATCACTTGGCTGGGACTGTTGCTGCTGGCTCCAGGCTGCTCTTCCATCTCCTCACTCGGTCCGAGCAGCAGCTCGTCCGGCACGGAGCTGTTGTTCGTGTAGCAATGGTAGATTTCGTCGCTGATCTTGTGGTTGTGCTGCGAGATCTGCTCATTGGGCCAAACGGAAGCCAGTCAATCAGTCAGTATGTCTGTCCACTGTACGCGTTCGCCAATGCAACACACACAGCAACAGCCATCACCACTGTACCTGGTTGCGCACGCGGATGAACCAGTGCACCTCATTCGCTTCATTCGTCTCGTACACGACGTCTGCTGTGATGCGCGCTGTGCAGCCCGTGAACCGGTTGTGCAGGTGCGCGCGCACGCCCGTGCCGCGCGAGGGCTGGATGCAGCCATGCGTGCACCAGTACGCCATAGTCGCGTACTGGAACTCGTCCGGCACGGGGAATTTCTTGAACCGGTTCTTGCTGTTCCACGACGTCGTGGTACTCGAGCTGCGGCGCCGGAAGAGCGTCTTGGTCGCGCACTGGTACTTCTTCCAGGCGCTGGAAAACTCGTCCCAGGTCTCGAACGTCGGCGGGTCGAGCAGCGGCACAATCACCTCGATCGAGCCGCGCGACTTGGCCATGTCTTCGCGCCACTCGAAGTTCTTTGTGCGGCGCTTCTTCACAGTCAGCGGCGCGCCGCCACTGGCGTTGTTGGACGATGACGACGACGGGAACGACGAGAGCGCGGGCTGCGCGGACGACAGGGACGGAGGCGCAGCAGCGGCCGCAGCACTCTCCGCCGCGTTCAGCGCGATGGCGGCCCGCACGTTGTCGCCTCCGTGCTGGTCGTCGTCGTCCGAGAGCGGACCGCTCGCCATGGCGGCCGTCGTCATCTCCCTGCGCTTCATGCTGTGGTGGTTCTCTTTATCGCGCGTGAACGCCACGATTTTGAAAAAAAGCTGCGTTAGGTTCGCATGTTGCGTTAGGTTCTTATTACGCACTCTAACAAAATCGACAGAGTACTACTGTCCGTCGTTGAGCCTGACGACACGGAGCATCCGCGTCATAAACCTTCCGCGCGCCTTCCGCTAACAGGAACGCTGTTTTGCGTTGCCGCGAGTGCTGCTTTGAGGGAGGAATCTTAGTCCGGATCGTAAATTCGCTCACACACGTGTGCGTCCATTTCATTATCCGCCATATTCATCACAACACCTTCCAGGTAAAACCAGCTTCATTGCTGGCAAACGAACGTTGTGCACGTACGTACGTACATGTCAATATGTCGGAGCAGACAGACTTTACTTTCTTCTCTATTAGTGTGGTCTATGACATCTTGCTTACTCGCCCACTTGTTATATGGCACCGTTGTTTGTCCCTCGTACATCGATACCGAAAGTGGGAATTGAGCAAGTGCGGAGAGAGCGATGCTGGTGCCAGCGAAGGCGACGGGCAGCGGTGAGATCGCGCAGCGATGGATGGAGATGGTGCTGGGCGAGAAGTTCCAGAGCGACTTCACGGTCGTGCTGCGCGCAGGCCACGCGCTGTGCGACCTCGCGAACAAGGTCTTCAAGGCGCTCGGCATGAAGGACAAGGCGGTCGCGCTGGGCGGCCATGGCGACGACGGCCGTGGCGGCCGTGGGGCTGCTGGTGCTGCTGATGCTGCTGCTGGCGATGTGACCACTACAGGCGGTGACCCGCGGTATGCGTCGAACCGTCCGCCGCATGGCGCCGCGCAGAACATCCGCGCGTATCTGGGGTAAGGCGTGCGTGTGTGCGATTGTCCGTTCTTCCATGTGCATGCGTGTTGTTGGATTCTTTTGTATGGGGGGGGAGATGGGGAGAATATAGAAGACGCGACGGCGTGTCCGCTTTGACTGACTGACTGACACGCTTTTCTCTGTGTTTGTAAAGCGCGTGTGAACTGCTTGGCGTGGAGGCAGAAGACATGTTTGAGCCGGACGACCTGCTGCTCTACCGGAACATCGACAAAGGTGCGTCTTATTCCTACTAATATATTGTCAATGCGGGGACTAAGATGGTGTTATGTGGGCTGCTGCTGTAGTGTACCGCAACATCCTGGCGCTCCAGGCTGTCGCAGTGTCGCTCTCAACGCGAAGGTCGATCGACGAGCGCAGCTCGCTCGGCGCGTCCGCCAAGCCGGTACGACACTACACCATGCCTTCCTCATGCGCGTCTCTGTGTACAAAAGTCATAATACTCACTGTGCTTATATGTACGATATCCCTGCAGACTTTCTCGCCTATTAGCGACCAGGGGATCGCGTTCCTGCACGATGACGGCTTTGAGTCACCGCCGCTGATCGACCTGGTCCAGCACATGAGCTGGCAGCGGCTGCTGTTCGAGTACGAGTACCAGCAGACCCAGAAGGAACAGGAGAACAAAAGCGCGGACCCGTCGGCGACCGAGGGACTCGGCAAGCTGGCGCACGACATCTGGGGCACTGAGGAGCGCATCCGCGCGCTGCTGATGCACGACGACCGCGAGTTTGGCCACGTGCCCGACGAGCTCCATGGGAAGCTCTGGATGTTGGCGTCCGGTGCAGAAACAGAGATGCGTCGACATCAAGGGCAGTACCAGCAACTGATCGAGCTAGAGGAAGAGAGCACCGAGGCGACGCGGCAGATCGACGTGGATCTCTTCCGCACAGTGTCACATGCAGACAAATCCTCGTGGAGCGAAGAGAAGACCCAGCAGATGCGCCGCGTGCTCGTGGCGTACGCAAATTACAACCCGACGCTCGGGTACTGCCAGGGACTCAACTACATTGTCGCGCGGATGCTGCAGTTTCTCGACGAAGAAGAAGCGTTCTACCTGCTGATCAAGATGCTCCGCCTGGTCCCGGAAGACTACTACACAACCATGGTGCGTTGGATTGTTTCGACTGAAGCTTGAAGGCTTGAATTGATCTGACCGTGCTAATTCAACTGATGGGGAAAATGTGATCGATGTAATGGATTAGCTGGGACTGGCTGTGGACCAGCACGTATTTACAGATCTTGTGCGCCTTCAGATGCCCGATATCACCGAGTACTTGGCTGAACTGGGTGGCTCGGGGGTTGAGCTGTCGCTAGCATGCACTGAGTGGTTTTTGACGCTCTTTGCCAGTCCGTGTGATCGAGAAGTCACGGTTCGCATCTGGGACTCCATCTTTTTACTCGGAGATGAGGTGCGTGTGTGAAGGCCTGGCATACTTTGGCTGGTTGTTTTGCAGCCGGGTACATTCGCTGGCATCTTCACATGTTCTGTTATCGTTACACGCTGCAGATTCTCTTCCGGGTTGCGCTTGCGTTGATGCAGCTTGAGAAAAATGCGTTGCTCGGGTGCGAGCACTATGGCGATATGCTCAAGCACCTAAATGAGGTATTGATGTATGGTAGCACTGTCTGTTTTACGTCTCTGTTGATGGTGCTAAGAGCTCTTTTGCTCCTTTTTGTCCTATTGTGTAGATCGGTCGTGGCAAGACAGACGCTTTTGATCTGATGAAGCTCTCGCGAGAGCAAGATTGCGTCTACAGAGCACGGATCGAGGACTTTCGAGCGCATCATCGCCTCCAATTAGCGTCTGGAATCGTGGCGTCTGCGGTCGAGTCAGAGGATGTTACAGTCACGAGCAGCACGGGCAGAGCGAGCACAGAGAACAAGCCTGAGAGCAAGCTCAAAATATTTACGAAAGCGAAGAAGCACGGGATCTTCAAGGATAAGAACGCTGGACGAATGTCTCGGTACGTCAGGGTCCCTGCGCACATTGTTTCGTGGTGATTTATCAGTGGGAATTGCTAACGTCTGTGTAATTTGTAGAACGTTTGATCGGTATATTACGGAAGACTACTCGGCCTCATTGCAGAAGGACCACCCGAACTTCGCGAGCTACTATGATGGTGTGCCTCCGATGGTACGTACACAATAAAAGCAAGAGCGCCTGGGGTATTTGGTGTGCTCCTTCGTTGGTTGTATGTACTATGCTAACGAAAACAAACTCGTCCGTGTTCCCCATTCTATTTGCGTAGGTGTTTGACCAGTACTGGGGCTCCAAAGAGAGCTACAATCAGTGGGGCACGCGTCATGTGAAGCTCATCATGGGACCTGAAGACGAGCCTGATTTCGAGCGACGTCGTCTGCAATCTGAAGCAATCCCGAGCTTTAACACGACCCGGCGGCTCGCGACATCGAGCGCGAGTGAGATCCCAGCGCCAGGGCGAGGTATGCCGCGAGAGCGAAGAAGTAAAAGCACAGCGTTCATCCATCAATCGAAGAAGCATCCAGGGGGAGGAGGGGATCTCCGTGCCAGCTCCAGTGTCACGCAGAACACATCCCAGACCAGTATGGGTGACGACATGCAGCAATACGGTCGCTCGCCGCGCACGTGGATCCAGAAATTCGAAGACTGGCATCGTGAGCTTAAGACGCAGAAAGAGAAGAGGAAGGCAGAAAAGAGACGGAACAAACTCGACAGTCGAGGCGACAGTGCATTGACAAGCACCAACAGCAACGCTCGTGGGTCCAGTATTCGTCGTACGAGGAAGAGCTTCTCGTCGTCTCCATCGCGCTCGTACTCCAAAAATCAAGCAGGAAGGGATGCTAACCATGATGACTTTGACCCATTGCACAGTCCAGTCGACCGAATGGCGAGCAGCGCTGGACCGAAGAAGAAACACGCAGAGCTCACCGAGCTGCCGCTGTCTCGATCGTACTCGGAGCCTTTCCACTCTCCGAACGGAGTGCTGGGTCGTTCGCCATGGCAGAAGCCGTCGAAGCGGGAGATCGACGACGAAATCGATTCGCAGATCCTGATCCGCTCGCAGGACCCACACAGCGAGGATTTCAAACACCAAACGCAAATCAGCGAACATGCGGAGCGCGGGAGAACTGGACAGGGGGAACCGAACCGGAATGGCCGCAGTGGCTCTGTGGTACGCGCCGAGTCGTTCCATATACCGGACCAGGGCCGGAATGGCCGCAGTGGGTCTGTGGTGCGAGCCGAGTCTTTCCATGTGCCGTCTGATCGACGAAGCTTTAGAAGGGCGTCGCTATCGTCATCTCAGGACAGTCACTACAACAACCAGCCTACGGATCGTCGAAGTTTCAACCAGTCGACGGCATCGCCCCAGGAGTACCAGCAGTACCACCACCAGCAGCAGCAGCCTTCGGATCGCCGTAGTTTGAACGCGTCGGCATCATCATCATCGCAAAATTACAACTCCCGCCACCATCAGTCTTCAGGTCGGAGAAGTCTCAGTACAACGTCGTCAGTAGCATCCCAGGCTACTGGAAGTGCGTATGCTGTATCCGCGCCTAGGTACATCGAAGAGAAGCCGGCAAGACACATGGACATGCGAAGACCTCCGCTCCAGTATCCAAAGGCGAACAGCACGAGCTCAGCCCCGTTCGACTCTGAGGTGATGGTCTCGCCAGATTTTAGCCAGTTGCAATCAACCGAGTTTCAGGACGAGGAGGACGATGTGATGCAGAGTCCGTACATGCAGCCGATGATGCGGCGCAACCTGTCGCTGCCTGGGGTCGATCTGCAACAGCAACAGGCTAGCAGCGCGCCAAAGTGGATGACGCGCACTGTGGGAAAGCGACCGCCAACTGCCGAGAGCGCACGCGTGATCCGAGACCGCGCGCACGTCGTGTCGTATTTGCAGCGCAAGCTGAGCGACGCTAGCAGTCTCGCGGGGAGCATCTCTCGAAGTCCCCGCGAGCGAATGGATGCGAGTCGCCTGAGCGGGAGCTCGAGCAACTCGTCGCGCATGAGCGACCAGATCTTCGGCAGCAACCGCAGCGCGAAACCCTACCGCAAGGGCTCGTTCTCGTTCTTCGACAAGCTCTCGTCGGATGTGGAAAACTCCCTGGACGACCTCAACACGTCGTGCTCGGCCGACATGGACTTTATGAGGGGGAGCGCCTCGGACGTGGGCAGCACGACGCTGCCGCTGCCAGCGAAGAATGGGATGTCCGCGCTGGACGAGTGGCGGCGGCGAAGTTCGTTCGCAGCCTACCAATCGTAAGTAAAATGGCGGTGTGGGATAATTCTGAGTGTGAGAGTACCAAGTAAGTGTAAAAATTGCAAATGGAGTTGTGGGCGATCGGGAAGAGTGGAGCGCGCGTGTCGTGGCTGAAGCTTCATCTGGGCGTTGTTTTGCTATATTCTGTGGAAGCCAAAGAGGGGATCTGATTCAGTTTCCCCCAACAAAGGCAGACATGGTGATGGATGATATTTCAACTTCAGTGGTTGTCATGCAACCTGAGCAGGGCACTCGGAGATGATCGTTCACACAGCTCATGCTGTCCATTTCATCCCATGTTGGAAATACGTGTATTTATTTTAAGTTCTATTGTACAACTTGTTTGTTTATTGTATAGTGTGATCCTAAATAAATACACAGACTAGAATTCCCAGTGTGACCTCGCAATGATGCGAACAAAATGGCATTGCTTTCTATCACAACCAACCAGAAACGTGCTAAAAGCTACTTATATGGATACAGCAGTGTTGCATTTGGGGAACTTGAAGTCGGTCATTCGTTCAGTGGTAACGCTCAAATTGTTGACCTACTTGATTGTCAGGATTGGAGTCAAGCCCTGCGCAGTAAATGAACTCTTGTCATCATGAAACAGAGCCTCAATACTTCAATGCATTAACATCGGGTACCAAAAGGCTGTGCATACCGTAGATATCCACACAGGTACTGGATCCGTGGCGATATTCTTTTTGAGTAAATATTATGAGGTTTTGGATAAATTCACAACAGTGAATCTTCGCCCGATTTGTGTATGTGGACCACCCAGTTTTTGGCAGCGATTTACAGTTAGAAACGTTTGGATATCATGCTAATTTCCACTGTTTTAGACTAAAGCCACGTCCACACCATACATTAAACTGTATACCTGATGGCTGGATTTTTTACGTGATGCATCTCTCTGACCCCACACGTGCATGTCCGTCCATCCAACAACTCCATTGAAGCAAACCCATGTGCCATTTTTGCAGTGGCGTTTGCATGGAGAAGCGATCACTTTTACATGCTTTGCTGCGTTTGATCCCCATGCGTCTGTGTGAATATCGTACACACATGGCCAGTATGCCGATTGCTCTGCACTTTGAATCGACTAAGGCAGCAATGTCGCAGACCAACGACTAAGCGAGTCTCCCATTGCGCCCGCTTAGTCGAAGCACATGAAGACAACCTGGCTCAGCTATGGCAAGCGCGCTCGTGGGGGCGGCATATTCGCCACTTGGGAAATCCCATTCATCGACTATGGGCGTTCTGCACGGCCCATTTGAGCTCAGTGCGAGAGCACATGCAATGCAAACGGTGGCGCTGCAAGGCGGCAAGCTCAGCGAGATCGGAGTAAACACCAGGAGGGATACAACATGCGACATGTGAGCGAGCACCAATACATAGCCGAAATGGCATCATACGACCCGTGAAATACAGGCTCTCTCATCAGCAGCGCGCGCCTCGGGAAAGCAAACCACTGGTAGCCTTCCACGCAAATTGAACATGTGGAAATTCCAAAGCCAAAAAGATCGGATCTGTGTCAATGACGTCATAGAAAGGCCACATGGATCCTCTTTCCTGAGCTCTGCGCCCCACCTTATTTCTCACTTATTATTTGTACTACTGAAAATTGCGAAGCGTTGAATGGATATCGATAGTTGAGACTGGCTACGCACCCACGTTCCGCCCACATCATTCCTCATTTATTTTGGCGCCTTTGCTTTCAACACAGCCACCAGTGGCCCACCAAAGCTCTCTTTGTTGGCTGGCGGCAGCTGACGGCCCCTTCTTTCCCTTTCTCTACCCCTTCAACTTGCGTCGCGCGCGTGCATCTGCCTGAGCGTATAGAACCAAGGCCTGTCGGATAGCGAATCCATCGAACGGCTCAACGGATCTCCAAATTCCGGATACGACGCCACCAAATTTAAATCAGATCGCCGACTAATTCTTCGCGCCTTGGGCTTGAACTTCACGCATCTGCTTGGCTGCCTGCCGCCTCCCATTCTCAGTCGCTCAGTTGGGAATTCGCCGCCTTCTGCACACGTCGCAATCCAAGAAGAAGCCTCGTCCTCCAAGCAATCAAGATGGGTGCGTTCATCGACCCGAAGGACCTGCCGCAGGACGGCTCGGGCCTCATCCAAGTGCTCTTCCTCGGCGCCGTCTACGGCTTCGTGCTCTTCAACGCGAGCAACATGATCTCGGACGGCAGCGAGCTGCTGCTGCTCGTGCCGGCCATGGCGGGCATCGTCGGCAGCGTCGTGCTCCCCGTGCTCGGCGCGGTGCCTGATGGCGCGATCGTGCTCTTCTCCGGCATGGGCCCAGACGCGCAGGAGCAGATGTCGGTCGGTGTCGGTGCGCTCGCCGGTTCGACCATCATGCTGCTCACGATCCCGTGGGCGCTCAGCGTGTACGCCGGCCGCGTGAACCTCGACGCCCAGGGCCGCGGCAACTACGTGCGTCCAAAGGGCCAGGGCAAGGCCTGGAGCAAGCTCTCGCCTCCGGGCAACGCAAACATCTTTAACACCGGTGTCGTGCTCTTCGACGAAATCCCGACGAACGCCAAGACCATGATCGTCACGAGTCTGATCTATCTGATCCTGCAGATCCCCGCGCTCCAGTTCACGGGCACGGCGGTGCGAGACTCGCAGATCGACCACGACAAGGTCGCAGCCGCGCAGAAGCCGTTCGCGTTCGTCGCGTTCCTCGTGTGCATGTTCGCGTTCTTCGCGTACTTGTACTGGAACGTGAAGCGCTCGTCGCAGGTCGCGGACGATACGATCGACGAGATCCGCGTGCAGGCGATCCGCAACGGCGACATCAGTCTCTCGGGCGTGCTCGCGCAGGAAGTGGCCAAGATCCGCAAGGCGTCCCCTGACGTGAACACGTCGCTGACGTCGCGCTCGCAGATCAAGCACGTGCAGGACATCATCCGCCCGTTCTTCCACGTATACGACCAGAACCGCGACCGCCGCATGGACGCGGACGAGCTCCAGGTGTTCTTCCGCGACTTGGGCGAGATCGTCTCGCGCGAGGAGGCCGAGAAGTGGATCCTGGAGGCCGACAAGGATAAGAGCGGCTTCATTGAGTTCGACGAGCTCGTCGAGGCCACACTCAAGTACTTGATCGCCAAGTACGAGCTCGAGTCCCAGGGCCACAAGATCGAGATGACGCGTATCCACGTCGAGTCGCAGCGCCACATTGACATGCACCCAGACGAGGACGATGAAGAGGAGGAAGACGAGGTCGTGCCAGAGGACCTCGCGCACCTGTCGATCGCCGAGCAGCAGCGCAAGATCAAGCTCCGCGCTGGGTACATGATGTTCATCGGCACGGCGCTCGTGCTTATCTTCTCAGACCCGATGGTCGACGTGCTCTCGGAGGTCGGCGCGCGCACGGGCATCCCGGCGTTTTACGTGTCGTTCGTGGTCGCGCCACTGGCGTCGAACGCGAGTGAGCTCATCGCGTCGTACAACTACGCGCTCAAGAAGACGTCCAAGACAATCTCGATCTCGGTGTCGGCGCTGCTCGGCGCGGCGTGCATGAACAACACGTTCTGCCTCGGCATCTTCGCGGCGCTCATGTACTTCAAGGCCGGCGGCCTCGTGTGGGAGTTCTCGGCCGAGACGCTCGCGATCCTGCTCGTGGAGCTCATCATCGGCGTGATCGCGCTCAAGAAGACCCAGCGCCTCTTCGACGCCATCGTCGTGTTCATGCTCTACCCAGCGTCCATCGCGCTCGTCTACCTGCTCGAGAACGTCGCCGGTCTCGACTAAGCAAGCGTCGGCTGCAATGCAATGCCCACGTCAGTGAGACTCCAACCATCCAGCCAACCCCCCACCCACCGTACCCCCTCCCTTTGGTAGTCCGTAGTTGTTGTTTTGATTTTCGAACTGGAGCTCTTCTCGGAGCTTTCGTTTTTGTCTAAAAGGGAAGAAGAAACACATGAACACAAGAGGTTTCCCATTCTAGTGTATGTGTGTGTGTGTGATAGAGAGACTTTGCAAATCTGGATTCCATGGGTATCTCTCCTCTTCAGCATAAGCTCTCTGAATTTCTGGAGCAATTTGCGTCGAATACCTGCAGGAAGTTGGCTTGGCTCGCTACGTTCATCGCTCACTTTTAAAAGTGAGTGATGGAGGGTCGC
>JAASGK010000287.1:0-29858 GCA_023334195.1 Globisporangium emineosum
ATAAACGTCAAATCGTTTATAAATGCGTTTTCTATTCGCTTTGAAACTTTAGTGTTCTGAACAGCTTTTGCCGCTTCAAAATTCAAATTTTATGGGTGACCCTATTCCTATTTCCGGCACTGTAGCTCACTGAGGAGAACGGAACGCCTCCACCTGATCGTAACCTGGGTGGAGCGTCGAGGTCCCAGGCGGACTTCAAGAGAAGACGCTGCACGAGAACAGACCATCCTATAGCAACACCATATCAAACTGATTTGTCAGGACGGTCATAACCGAAGGCCAAACACGCACACACAACGCGGGATGAACCAGCGAGCTTTGATTCCGAAACCAGTTTTTGTTGCCGCCGCCAAGGGAGGTTTGAAGGGGGCGCCTTCGAGGCTGTCTGGCATTGGTTTGCTGGTATATAGTCCGCTTTGTCTTCAATTCACACGAGTAGATCAGAGCTACTCCAGGGGCCATTGATCCGGCAGCACATCTGCACTGCTGCTCGCCTGTAGGGGTACTGTTGCTGGTTGGTCTGCTCACAGCACTCAGATCCACCCAAGATCCACCGCTGCTCACGCGCAGTGTTCGAGAAAGAGCAAGTAGTGTTCCTTCGGTGGATTGTAAAGGATGTTAAAGTATCTTTGGTCTCAAAGTACACACAAATCAATCAACGTTTGATTTCCTCAATTAGTTACTCAGCTCTTACATCATATGAGACTCCTCGAGTAGTTGGCCACATCCACCGCAAAATTTGTTGCCGGAAGGGTTTGCGACGTTGCAGCGTCCGCACTGCCCAGGCTTCAAGTTGTTCTGCGTTTCCTCTTTTCCCAGTTCATCAAGTCGCCGGATCGCTTCTCTCAAGCTCAGTCGCTCTTTCGGATCAAAAGTGGTCATGTCTTGGACCAAGTTCCATTCACTCTCGGTGAAGACGCCTCCCTTGGGGCGAGGATACCCGTTTTCTTCGCCGAGCTCGTCGATAATGTCGTCGTCATCCATCATAGGCCAGGGAACACAGCCAATCTTCGCTTCGACGATGCTCATTGCAAGAGAGTATACATCGGACTTGAACGTCGGGTTTGCGGCGACACCACTTTGTAGCAAGCACTCGGGAGCTTTCCAACGGGTTGTACTCGGTTGCTCCTTGACACTCATGCCGATAGAGAGCTTGCGGATGTGGCTAAACCCGAAATCACAAAGCCGTGCGTCGCCATCCTTGCCGACCAGGATGTTGTTGCACTTGATGTCGCAGTGGATGATGTTCACCGAGTGCAGGTAGGAGAGCCCCTGCGCTGCCTGATGGAAGAGTCGCCAGAGCTTGCTTTTGTTCTCACTCCGCTGCAAAAACTCGGACAAGTTTCCCTTCTCGGCGTACTCGGCGATGAAGAACAACGGCTTACCGACAGGACAGCCGCCGAGCATCTTGTTCACGTACGGATGGTTCAACTTGGACCAAATCTCGGACTCGCGCAGGAATTGCATTTTCGTTTCTGGTCCCTCCAGGTAGAGAAGTTTCGCGATCACTTCGGTCTCTCCGGGTCCCCATTTGGCTTTGTACACCTCGCCAAAGGAGCCGAAATCGATCAGCTCACCGAGTTTGACGTCGTCGCGACGAACAAAATATTTGGGGACGATTGGCATCGATGCGCCGTCCACACTCTGGGTCACGTCGTCGAGAACCCTTGTTAGGAGCGCAGTGAAGTTGCTTCGATTGTTCCCGCTGTCGATCTCGTACTTGAGCTCCATCAGCGCTTCTTCAAGCTCTCCAGCGGCGAGCTCTCTCGAGAATGCACCTTGGTCATCTTTCGCAAGCGTTTCGAATTGTTCGCGCTGCGCGTTGATGTCGGATTCCAGCTGCAGCTTCCACGCGGTCATCTCCGCCGTGCCGGTGAGTCCAGCAAAGCTAAACACCTTGTTAATAGCTTCGTGTAACACCTGAACTTCCTCGCGGATCACTCGGCTCGCGGCGATTCGCTGGAGCGGTGGCTTCTCAGAGTACTTGGTGAAGAAGCTGACGACGAGACCGACCGCTTCGGCGAGCTGCGTCGTGAGCTGCGTCGTGAGCTGCGAAGGCTCTTCAGTGCTACCGCTGCGTGTCTGCAGTTCGACGCTTAGAAATGTCAAACGCTCCAGTAAGCGGCTGCAAAGCTCCGTACTCTCTTTCATCTCGCTGCACATACTTGTGGCCTTGCTCAGCGCTTCTTTGAAGGCAAGCGTCGCCATGCCGGGTACGAGAAGCGCATCGACGACCTCCATTCTGGCTTCGTCGGTTGGAAGCAAGATCGCTTGCTTGTGCGGGACCAGGAAGATTTGCGAGTGGTGTGTGAAATCGAAGGCACGAGCAAATGCCGCTTGTTTTATGTGGCGAAGAATGCTACTGCGTAGCTGCATAAAAATCGGAAAGAAAAGGGAGACCTGAGTTATTCGAAGCGTAAACTACAGGTGGAGACGCTTTTTTGCTGGCATTGTTGGAAAGTGCAGGCGATCACTCATTGTAATTTACAAAGATCCAATTGTTCATTCGGTAAAAAAAATCCCACTTCAAGAAAATTTTGCCAATGGTTGTGAGGTGAAATTATCAGAAGTTGGATGTACCAGCATGCTTCCTCGCCCTCCACACGAAGGTGAGGAAACTGCACTCATGCTCAGTGGAATGCTCAGCACAATCCTCCCACATAGTGGTATCCAGCTCTGACCCATAGTGTGGTGCACATCGCAGTTTCCTCTCGCTTAGCTTGGCCACCAGAAGTGGTAGTTGTCCTTCGACAACGTTTTGCAGCGAACAAGACGAGAAGCATGCAACTGAATACCCACAACGCATAATCAATCTGATGGAGTTGTTCCTTTATAGCTACAACAGATGCGAGCTCACTCTCTCGCACTCAGTTTTCTTCACACAGATCCCACACACCTGTTCCTTAATTCATGCGCCCGATGCAATTCGGTGCCGAGCAGTCGCAGCGAATAGCTTCGTCTTCGATCGGGAACTTGTAGTCATACGTGACTTCGTCGCCGGCCTCGATCGCGCGCTTCGCGAAGATCACAATCTTCTTCTCGTTGCCCTCCACGGTGACCACGCGCGCGAACGCCTTCGGGTCGCACGAATGGTTGATGAAGCGCGCGAGGTTGCCCACGCGCGTCGCATCGATGATCGTCTTCTCGTCCAGACGGAACATGTAGCAACTGCCGATGCCGATCTCTTCGTAGTACTTTTCGCGCTCGTCTGCGACGTCCTGCGCGATCATCTGCCCCTGGTACTCGACGATCATCTGGCCCTCCGCCATCGTCTCCTTCGTGAATAGCCCGTAACCGTGGATCTTGGACTTGCGCACCTCCAGGCGCTCATCGAATGGCCGGCGCCGCAGCTCTCGGTATTGCATCGCGATCGGCAAATGCTCCAGATCCATGGCGACGCCACTGCTCCCTTTTGTGTTTGCACCGCCCGCGTTTGCATTGCTGGTAGGATTGGTATTGGCTGCGGTGCTGTTGCTTGTGCTGTTGGCGCTGTTGTTCGCTGCTCCGTTCGTCGAAGACTGCATCTCAGGTGTCTCTCGACTCGCTTGCTTGTTCAGGCGACGACGGATGGGAGCTGAACGTGGCGCGCCATCGTCTTCACCATGGTTCAGACGTCCTTCATAGCCGTCGGTTCGAGTCGATCCAGACGATAGGCGAGCACGCTCCTCTGCGACAACCAACTGCTCCACTTCGTGCATCGCGTCTTCAAACTGCTTCGACGCTGGCAAGTGCTGTGTGAACACGTACACCTCTTCGCTGGCATTTTCTGCTGTGTCAGTATTGCTCACGACGGCAGCAGCTGTAGCATTCATTTCATCGTAGCGTCGCTTTCGCGAACCTCCGACTGGAGTTGCGGCCAGCAGTTTCTTTGAAATGAGACTCCGGCTGATGCTCGTCGTCGCTGCGTGAGGCAACTGCTCGATCTCTTTCACGATGTCTGGAACACCGAAGCCAAAGAAATGTGCGCCGGAGAGACCGTATGAAAACCACGAGCTGCGACTCACGAACGGGTTCTTGTCGTAGCTGCTGCCAAAGCAGTACTGCTGGTCTTCGAACAGCGCCACCAGGCGACTTCGGAGCTCAATCAGCGCATCAGCAGCAGTAAACGCCACAATCGGGCGTTCACGGTCGTCGGATGCGACTATCTTGAAGACTGCGCGAGCGCGAGGTCCCGGTTCCTCGTGATCGGAAGCAGGTTTCCTTTTCTTCTCCTTCGATCGATCTTCGATGTCAGTGCTCGTGATCACGCACTCGTACAGGCAGCGCGTCTGGAGCGAGCGCGAACTCCAGAAGATGCGCGTACTTCTGAAACCCAATGGAAAGATCGCTTCTCGACTGTGGAACGACGGGTTCCCCACCACGATGTGTCCGAAGGATTGAACCGTGAGCGCGCCTAACCTGATGCACTGCGGGCGTTTCTGTCTCCGAGACTTACTTCCTTGCTTCTTCAGATCGGACGTCGGGATCGGCAAATCACTGCGCAAGTGTCGACGAGGTTCCGGAGACGGGTCAACAACGGGAAGTACTGGTGCGGATATAGGAGGGGGCTGAGGAACCACTTGTTCGGAGGTAGCATCCACAGCGGGTTCATCCATTGCAAGTTCCAGAGTCTCGGACGCTGTAGTGGGAGCAAGTTTCTCTGACGCGGGGTCTCCCTCGCGTTGAGACACTTGTACGCCCAAGTCTTGATCAGGATCGTGATCTTCGCCTGCGCTGATCTCAGGGCTGACTGGAAGAGCATTTGAGGACGAGAGCAGGCCTACAGGCTCTGTCATCACTTCATCGTGATCGCTGCCTGATGCAATTTCAGTTTGTACTCCGCTGTGTTCATCGCTCCTCGCCTGCGTTTCTGTACCCTCTGTAGTTTCAAGGCTGTTTTGCTGTGTGTCACTCGGTTGCTCAGTGCTGAGACCACTGGCTTCCTTCGTGATCTCTGCACGATTTTCTTCGACGTTAGGAATATCCTCTGCATCAGGTGAAGCCAAAGCCGTCACTTCGGTAGGATTTTCGACAGCAGGTACAGGCTGTGCTGCAGCAACAAGCTTCTGCTTTCGCGAGACCATCGCAATATGCTCAGGTTTCGGGCAGCACGTCTCGCCGTTGGGGAGAAATACAACCCCGTAGTCGTACGCACACGGAAAGTGGAAGTGGCGTTGACATCGTGAGACAGCGCAGCCAACACTCGCTCCCAAGACGCCGCAAGCGTCACATCGGATCAGACGACTTCGGTTCTTGGCTTTTTGACATTTCTGCAAAACACCTTCCACTGTTTCGTACACCTCGACCGACCATATGGCGCAGTTCACGTGCACCCACTGATCCTTGTCCGTGTAGATGAGACGGCCGCACATCAAATCGTCGCCAATCATGAAGCAGAACGAGCAAAAGCGATTGTCCGCGAACTTAGGACGTGGGTCGCCTCTAGTTGTGATCTCAGTCAAAACTGATACAGATTCATCTTGAGTCGTCTTTGAGGAGTCACTGGCGTCAGCTGATGGCCAGCCGCATAGCGCAGCAGCTTTCGTCATTTTTACCATTTGCTTCGCTTTTGGGTTGTCTTGAGTGATCACCGAACCACTCGGAGTTGTCGGGGACTCGGTCGATTTCTCTGACGAATTAGCTGTCGTCGCCGCGCAGCTGCTATTCGAGAGAGAAGTTTTACTAGTCTCGTCTTGGCTAGAACTTCGATCGCCGAAAGCATTATCGCCAGCGTCAGTTTGTTCACGAACTAGGTGTCTCTTCCCAACTCGCCTCTCATACTGCTTCTTGATCATCACGATTTCTTCGTCAAGACTCATCTCAGCGTTCTCTTGGCGCAACATCTTCATCGTTTGGTCGCTAAGTCGCTCGTGTCCTTGATCAGTGGTGGCTTTTCTATCCAGTAAGTGAAGCACGACTTTCGGTAACGGACGCCATCCGTAGAACAGGTGGACACAAGCTAAGAGAGCCGCACAACTGCATGCCTCGGAGACGATAGTCGAAATGACGCTGGCATCTTTCTGCTTCTCGACGCCGTGCTGGGAATAAAAGCTGCCGGACTTTCGACTCTGGCGTCGAAGCGAAGCCTTCGGACCTCGAGAATACCGCTTGAATCGCAAGTATCGACTCGCCTTCTGTACAAGCCACGAAGGAATGACGACACCATTCTCAGCCAGCTCTTGCTCTTTCGTAAATCGAGTCCAGTTCTCACGAAAGTTCACACTTCGATACGCCAGATTCTTCAGGCACTCTTCGCCGAGACGAAGAATGTAGAGATACACAGGCGTCTGATCCTTCCAGTATTTCCACTGCTTGGCTTGGTCCAGCTGCTCTCGAGCTTCTTTCCATTTCGCGTTCGTTTGATCTCGTTTCTGCTGAATCGTTTCGATCAACACTTGGCATTTCCAGCTATCCGGGATGCTCGATAGATTCGCTCTCTCTTTCGGACGACACACTCCACATATGTATAGAGCGTTTGGATCTTCGACTAGTGTCTTGTATCGCTCAGGTTCATCTGTCAGCAAGGAGTCGCACTTTGGATGTGCCCAGAGCTCGCACGCATCGCACTGGATGAGCTCTTCATCTTCCGGATCCCATCTTAATCTACAAAGAGGGCATTTCTCGCTGTCTTTCTTCTGTTTTCGAGCCTCAGCGGTCCAAATCTGAAGCAGCGGCTTACTTTTCTCTTGCTTGATGGTCGATTCGAACTGCTTGCTCTGACTACAGCCGAGGCAGACGTTTCGGTCGTAGCTGTAGGTCATCTCGGGCTGGTCCTTTCCACACTCCTCGCAGAACACACAATTCGCGCAATAAATCCGAGCAGATTTGTCCTTTGCACCATTGCCGAGGTCTTCACCGTAGTCTGGTTTGCCGAGTGCTGGAAGCATGCAGGACCCGTGGTACCCTCGATCACAGTGACCGCAGAAATGCAAGTCATCTCCTCCGGGTCGTCCACAGATTTCACACATCTTGCAGTTTTGGCAGCGCCAGAATGCTTGGAGATGAGCGCTTCCGTTAACTCGTTCCGAGGTCATTCCTGGCACACAGAAAGAATGGAATCCTTCTCCGCAGTCGACGCAAAATATCATCTCGCTCTTCAGACCAGCACTTCCGCACCTGAGGCACATATCCATCCAAGCATACGTGTGCGCAGACGAACGGGCTTGCACCATCTTGAACACTTCAATAGCTGAATGTGGTGTTGGGGTTTCCCCAAGCTCGGACTGAAGGACAACAGTGATTTCTGCCGGTTGAGGTTTCCTTTCGGTTTTTGCAGTCGGGGCGATAAAGCTCAACGCGCCAGCACCATTTGCATTTGGCGTCACACCTGAATTTGGTAAAGACGACGAGCTTGTGACCGCCTCGGCTTTCTTCGTTTGCAGTTCACCGTTGATGGATTCAGCAGGTGCAGGATTCGGTTTTCGATCGTTCAACTTTTCAGCGTCCGCAGTTTCAAGCTGTTCCTCAAAGCCACCATTTTGATCTTCATTGTCTCTGTCGTCCTCCATGGTGTCCAAGTCATCATCGTTGTCACCGTTTACCGAGCCGAAAAAATCATCGTCAGCGGGATCGGAACCATCTTGGAGTTGTTTCTTTCCGATAGCTGAGTTGTTTGGGAGCTGCCGCTTTGCTGCGATCACCAACGCATCGTGATACTTGCCGCCTCGATGTTTCATGCGGCTCTTTGGTGCTGTTTGGCGCAAGATCCGCTGACCTTGTCCATAAAACCGCCAAGCCTCTCGCCAAATCAAGAAATCGCGCTCTTTCGAGTTGAAGGTGACAGCGTTCAAGCACATCAATTCGAAATCATCTCGGAAATCTCGGAAGTTCACACGCGTGTACTCGTTTTGGAGTGTCTTTTTCAACATCGTGCTCAAATCCATGGGTTGCTTGATGACTTCGAAATACGTTGGCGCGATGATCTTTGTCACGGGTTCTTTAAAGAGTTCCAGCTTATCTTCAGACTTCAGTCGGTGGATCACTTGGAGCATTCGACTCTTTCGGCAGGTCAAGCACTCGTACTTGTTCATGATTTTGGAATCATACGAGTCCTTGAATATCAGTCTGAACGCGAACTCTTCGTCCATGAGTCTTGCTGGCTTTGACTCTCCAACAGCCAAGTCATACTCAGAAGACACTGGATTTAACACACTTTTTGCAAGTGAGTCGGACACACCATCAGCCGAGTCGTTACCAGGTAAGACTTTGGTTTCATGCGCACCAAACCCGCTTGCTGAAGCTGGAAGATCGGGCAACTCCACTTGAACGCCCAGCTCGAAATCTACGCTGTCCTTGCACGATGAGAACGCTGGATGTGGATCTGGTTCGCACTCAGCATGTACCCAAAGCTGGCATGTCGAGCACGAATGGAATCCAATACACGTCGCAATCGCATCATCGTTGAGAACTTGCAGGCACACTGCGCAAAACTGCTTTGCATTGTAGAACGGGACGCAGTCAGCACAAAGTGCCGCGATTTGGAGAGGCAAGCGCCACTGCGACCAGCTTGATGGTTTCAACTCCATATTTGCTTCATTCGCGAAATCTTGGTGAGCATCAAAGTGCTTTGAGCATCCGGCACAAACAGCACATTTACTGCACACAAACGACGCCTTCAGATCGTCAAGGATAACGCTTCCATCATCTTCATTCAGCAACGGGGTAGGATCATGAGGTGGATCGCAGCACGCTAGGTGAAAGCTTTGAGAACATTTGACACATTCCACAAGCTCTTCACCAGCCTCGTCAGCGGGTTCTTCAGTCATCACTCGAGCAGGAAGTAAACACAGACCGCAGCATCTCTCTTCTGCTGGATGAGCTGCTGGCAATGCGTCAGGTTCTTGATTTTCAGTTGGTTGATTCACCGCTATACTACTAATAGCAGCATCCAGCGCAGCGCGGGTCTCTCTCTCTTGCGGACTTTCAGTATCATCAAAGCTCACGGTGTAAAACTGCAACGCGATCTCAGCATAGTCCGCCGATTTATGCAAAAATAACTGATTTGATGCGCTCGCCATATCGATGTTCAGCTTCACTTGGTCTCTCTCCATCATGAGCGTTTCCGTGTCAGGATCAAAACCTGCAACTGTGAACGCGCCATGGTCGTTGCCGTCGCTGACGTAGCTGTCGCCTTGTGTGATATCCGTGAGCTCGAGTCCAATCAACGCTTCGCCAAACTGTTGCCGCCGATGCTCGCTCTGAATACAAATATGCTTCAACAACTTCTGGAATGCTGTCTGAAGCACTTCGTTTTCACAGGTTTGCTCGACTTTCGCTCGTTCAATCGAGGTTGAAAATTTGGCTGAAGCACTCGGCACAGACGCAGGATCGACAATATCACCATCTGCAGAGCGAGGAGAGAACTTCTTCATTGATCTGCATAGATACTTCGGTACCCAGCACGATACGTTCTCAGTTTTTCCTTTGCAATTGTTACTTGCGTAAATGCTCACAAGACGGAAATTCCCCATGGCTGCGTCGCTGTCGTCAACATCCGGTGTCAACAACTTCTTCGCCATCGGATTCAAGCGCAGCAGTTGTGCGGGCCACCACTGATTTTGCAGAGTCGGCACTTTCACGTACAGCATTGTCTGGGTTCCAATGACCATCGGAAAAGCATACAGCGGGAGCGACTTCTCGATACCATCTTCGAATCGAACCACATGGTGAAAAGACGGATGAATCGCTTCAAACGCCAGGACTCTCCCCACCACCCAGTGCTTGTCCCACTTCAAGAAAATGCCGACGCGCTTTCCAACAAGAGCAAACATATTTTTGAGTTCGTCACTTGTTTTCGGCGGCTTCCCTCTCAGCGCAGCAGCTTTCAGGTCGTACGCTTTCGCCGACGTCGGGCGAAGAAGCTCGCCGTAGATTTGCATTTCCAGTAGCATTTGCTTCGAGAATCTCTGTCGCTTCTTTCGGGTTCTCTTCAAGCTTCTCACACAGCTGTTGCAGTACCAGGGTCGAGGAGGAGGCGCCGCTTTCACTGCTGTGTTCCTAATCACTTCGATCATGTTGAAGTCCGTGAGACACATGTCACAAACGATAACAACAGCGTCCTCTGCTTCGTCGTCTGAAATGTTGTCATCATCATCATCAGAGAGGAGAAGCATGGGGTTTGCATTCGCACTTCCTACACTTGGCTTTGCCCCAATCAATGACGGAATGACGGGCTGTGGAATGTGTATCCCAGAAGCATGGAAGTCGGTGTCGATTCTCTCGTCGTCGACAACTGGGATGATGCTAGAAGGTTCTTCTTGTTTCTTCGTCGACTTCCCCCTTCTCTTTGCTTGATAGCCGATTCCACGCTTGCGTTTCTTCCCACCAGCACGGTGACTAGCAGACGAAACACTCTCCAGATCAGCTGAATGATCACCAAGCGAATCAGTAATATCAACAGTATTTTCTGGTTGTAGTTCGTCATTTCCCCCTCTGTGGCTCGAGAGGACAGCAGTCGCTTCAGTCGCATTCTGACATCCGTTGCATAGCGAGAGAGCTGTCGAAGTCACATTGTCACCTATCTTCGACACGATTGTTTGTTGATCAACTTTCGAGCCGCATCCACCACATCTCGCTGTACCAGGTGCTGGTTGATTTGCAGCGAAGGAGGAAGTTGTTGCTTGCTGAAAATTTGCTCCAGATCTTCGCTTTGACGAACCTGTTCTCGCAGATCGATTCACGTCGCACGACGGACAAAACCAATCGCCTTCTGGAATTGCTGCAAGAGGTGGACTTAACAGAGAAGCATCAAACTCTCCTTCGCACCCGTCACAAATGAGCATTGTAACGAGCTCTTCTGGCACAGCTGGTGGGATCGGCTGAGCAGCAAGACTGTTCGGCTTCGACGAACGTTTTCCTTTTTTGTCCCTTCGACTCTTTGATTTTGCTTTGCTCCTCCTCGCAAATTCACAGAGCGAGCAAAACCAATCTCCTTCAGGAATGTGAGCAAGCGGTGGGTTGAGAGCTCCCATATCAAATTCGCCGTCGCAACCGTCGCAAATCAATAGTGTGATGTCAACCAGCGGCAACTGCTCTCCTTCATTCGTAGGCGGCGGCGCTACAGCAGATTGGGTGTTGCCAGAGCACGAGCCGCAGAACCAATCTCCAGAAGGAACTTCGTTCAGACGCGGAACAAGCTGAGCAAAGTCAAATTCTCCTTCACAGCCATCGCAAATGAGCAGCGTCACCAATTCTTGTGGAGCTGGCAAGGTTTCCAGAGGAGCTGGTTCTTTGATACTTGTTGCAGTAATTGTGGTCGGAGGAACTGGGGCGGTACATGCTGCGCAAAACCAATCTTCATCCGGAACTGCCGATAATGGCGGATCAAGGCTAGCTATCTTGAACATCTTCTCACAACCAGCACAGATCAGCAGCGTTGCCACGACTGTGTCACTGGTTGGCGGAACATCGAGTTGTTCAGGCACGACAGCACTCTCAGCTTGGACGGAAGACTGATCAACAACGGGGTTCTCGATCGGCGCTTCAGCAATCAATGTCGACTCCGACTCCAACTTTGGACTCTTGGCGCAATGCAAGCACGTCCAAGTATTGCTGAGGTCACTGGTGTCATTAATCGAGCCCAAGATGATCTTGAGGTCAGCATCGGAAGGCTCTTGGTTGCAGAATTCCTGGAGACAAAACTTGTGACTGCATTGTTGGCAGGATTGCCACCATTTCACGTCATCTTCTTCACTGCCTTCTGTCACGTCCGCACTTCGTTTCGCTAAAATGGCGATGCTTCGCGAAGAGATCTCTCCAGTCGATCCAGCAACATGTTGGCCATTCGAGCATTTCCGACACGACGCGTCTGCAAGAACAGGAAGCGGGAGTTTCCTCTTGCGGCCGAGTTTCTTCTTGGCTCGTTGTGCAGATGGCGAGGCTTCAGCTTCAGCTAGTACGATTTCGGCACTTGCGTCCGAGTTTACTTGCGAGCTGCATCGCTGGTGGATAACTGCGACCTTGCACGAGCTACAAGTGGCTTTGTCGAAGTCTTCGATACACACTTGGCGGCATGCTGTGCAAACTTCAACCTCCTTCGCAAAGACAAACCAATCCGCATGCTCGTCGACGCTACTTTCGCTTGCATCACCAACCATACTCTTGTCTGCTTGCACTTGTTTCTTCTTGTTTGTTTTGCCGCCAACTCTCGACTGAGCTGCGTTTTCACTCTCGAGATACTGCAACGCTCCTGCTGGAACAAGCAGAGGGAGCGTGCCGACACCGCTACTGGAGTCTTCTTTCTTCATCACGCCTTTGCATTGTGCGCACTTGAATGCGTTCGGTTTCCAATCACCAACCTCTTCTGTGCCATCACCCTGCTGCTGCTTCAGAAGACACGGAATGTGGAAAAACCCGTCGCACTCCACGCACCGCGTCATTTCGTCATGAACAAGACCCGCATCGCGTCCGCGCGCCTTCTCATCTTCTTTCTCTTCATCACCGACGGCCGCCAACTGCTTGGAATCGCCAGCATCGCTCGTGTTGCGCAATGCGCCACTGCTGTTGCCAAGTGAAACTCCGCTGTGAGCACTCGTGGGGCGGCGCGAGCCACGATCCTGCGCCAAGGCGAGCTCCACTGCCTTGCGACACGCGACGCACGCGAGCCGCATCGTCCTCTGCTGCGCAAGTGCCAGTGCTCCGCTGCTCTCTCGTGCGGCGATCGCGCGCGCAGTTCTTCCGCTTCGGCTGTGCCGCTTTTCCTGCTTCACAGTCGCTTTCACTCGCTGGAAAGTGCGCGCGGGGTGTTGGCGGGAAGGATTGTCCTGTCTATCCTAATTTAACAGTATGGCACACTAAAATAGGACCGCCATTTCTGATTGGTTATCTTCAAAATAGATCACCCCATTTTGACGAATAGACACAATCTGCATAAACTGTAAGCGATCTCATTCGTGGAAAATGCAGTTGGCGTTCAGATTGTAAACCAGAAAACGCTGGTGGCTCAGAGTGAAAACGGCCGTATAGCATTTGCGTACACAGTATTTTCATTATCATAGCGAAATTTGTATGCTTGGGGTTCAAAAGCCCCTTTCTATGCATACAATGGAGAACCAGCTGGCTGCCTGTCTGGCTGAATGGCGGCGTGGGGAATGAAAGGGTGCGAGCGGAGTGTCAACGAACCAACCGCTCAAGATCAGCAGCATTCACTCACTCGCCAATCTTCCAGCCACGAAGAGCTGCACCCACACACACACACGCAGAAAGATCAATAGAGAAAGAGAGCAAGCAGCATGGCGAACGCGCAGGTGCAGCTTATCTGTCTCGCGCCGTCGCTGGTGATCACGAGCGTCGAGAAGACCGCGAACCAGCACCCGTTCCATCCGTTTCTCGCGCCGGCGTCGTCCCCCACCGAAACCAGCAGCACCAGCAGCCATGGTGGTGGTGGTGCCAAAGCACAGCAGCAGCGACACGCGCTGTTGATCCCGACGCTGCTCGAGCTGCTCTTCTACTCGTCCGAGCGCCGCGGCATGGACCCGTCGGTGCAGCGGTTCCTCAGCTACGTGGAGACCCAGCACGAGATCTCGATTGTGTTTGAAGAGCAGCTGCTCTCGATGTTTCCGGATGGAGCGCTGCAGTACGAGCCGATCCGATGGAAAGCGCTGCAGGTCGCGTCGGCGGGCACCGGTGCGTTCTTGAACCAGCTCGCGGTGCTGACGGAGCTCACGACGCAGCTCGCAAAGCACAACATCAGTGTCTTCCAGATCTCCACCTACCAGACTGACTACGGTAAGCGCTTGCTCCTACGCTTTACAAGCAATTTAGCGATCGAATGATTTGGGCACCGGCTTATACTCGTTCTCTCCTTTGGTGTTGCGCAGTGCTCGTGAAGATTGAAGATCTAGAGACCGCGATCAAATGCTTGGGGTCCTTTTGCTATGTTGAAATGGAGAGCGGCGAAGGGTTTCAGCTTGAGACGAGCATGTCCGAGCAAGAACAGCGGTTGTATCAGCTTGATACATCGGCTGAAGAGGATCTTGCGGTGCACCACCACATACTGAGCGTTCCGGACATCGATTTGTTCCTCGTGCAGATCGACAAGTCGTGCGTGCGGCGCCACATGTACAGCCTCATTCGCCTGCTCTTCGGACACAGCAACAGCTGCAGTGGGGCATCTTCATCATCACCACAGGCTGGCAAACTGTTCCTGAGCTATTCGGAGACCGGGGACGACATCTCGGTGGTGACGTACGACAAGACATTCGTCGAGGAGATGCAGACGCTGGCGTCCAGCGGTGACCAGGGCGTGATAGTGTCCCCAGACTCGTGGAAAGTCGTTCAAGTGGGGGACACGAACCTCGGGTTCTCGGAAACGGGTATCGTCGCTGGTCAAACGCGGGTACTGCTGAGATCTGGCACGATGGTGTTTTACCTGAGCACGTTCGCGACGGATTTCATGATGATCAAGGAGGACGAGTGGGACGACGCGCTGCCTATCCTGCGAAGCAACTTTAGCATCCTCGAGGGACGATTTGCATCGCTGCAAGATGCGGCAACGGCGGTCGAAGTGGCGTGAATACCAGAGCTACACGAACTATTTAATTCGCTAAAGGAAATAATACACGCAAACTCATCATTGACGATTCTGTGTTGAGCAAGTCGAATATATTCATTCAAAAGATAGAAAACTCCATGTATTTCGCAAATGCACAGTAGATAAATCTATCTACCTCGCAACTCAATTGCACTCCCTACTTGGTTTCTTTCTTTACCACTTGGCGCGCAGCTCGTTCGGGAACGCGCTCACGAAGTTGGACCACTTGTCCAGGTTTGGGTGCTTCTTGAGGACGTCCTTGCCGATGACCTTGACGCGCTCGAACACGGTAGCGTCCTCCTTCGATGGCGCCGCACCGTTCAAGAACGTCATGGACGCGAGGCGCTTGTCCAGGTCTTCGAGCGAGAGCTGGGCCACCGCCGCGCCGGCCTTGGCCTTCTCGCCCGTGTGCACCTGCTCGTCCGGCTTCATGGCAGGGAAGAGCAGCACCTCCTTGATATTGAACTTGTTCGAGAGGAACATCGTGATGCGGTCAATGCCGCAGCCCCAGCCGCCGGTTGGTGGCAGACCGTACTCCATGGCCGTGCAGAACGACTCGTCGTGTGGCTGCGCCTCGTCGTCGCCCGCGGCAGCCTGCTCCATCTGCTCAATGAAGCGCTCACGCTGCACCTTCGGGTTGTTAAGCTCCGTGTACGCGTTACAGATCTCGGCGCCGGCCAAGAAGAGCTCGAAGCGCTCGGTCAGACCGTCGTGCTCGCGGTGGTACTTAGCCAACGGCGAGTTGTACACTGGCTGGTCCATGATGAAGAATGGCTTCTTCCAGTACTCGCGGTTGTCCTCGATGAAGTGGCCCACGAGCTTGTCCAACAGGCGCGAGATCGAGCGAGGTGGCGAGCAGTCCAGGCCGTACTTGACGACCAATTCGTCCAAGATCGACAGACACTTTTCAGGGTCGTTGATCGGGATCTTCACGCCCGTGGCTTCCTCCACGGCTGGCACCATCTTGACGCGACGGAAAGGCGGCGTGAAATCGATCTCCACTGGCTCCTCGCCCACTTCCTTCTGGATCGTGATCTTGTAGCTGCCCGTGATCTCCTTGACCATCTCGGAGAAGAGCTTCTCCGTCATGGTCATGAGGTCATTGTAGTCCGCGTACGCCATGTAGAACTCGCAGCTCGTGAACTCTGGGTTGTGCGTAAGATCAATACCCTCGTTACGGAACTGACGTCCGATCTCGTACACGCGGTCCAAGCCACCGATGACCAGCTGCTTCAAGTACAGCTCTGGAGCCACACGCATGAACAAGTTCATGTGCAAGTCGTTGTGGTACGTCACGAACGGCTTGGCGGTCGCACCACCGACGATCATGTTCATCATCGGCGTCTCAACTTCCAAGAAGCGCTGGTCGTCCAAGAAGCGACGAATGAAGTTGATGATCTTGCCACGGGTCTGGAACACGCCGCGGGTCTCGTCGTTCAGGATCAAGTCCAAGTAGCGCTGACGGAAGCGAGTGTCCTGGAGCTTGAGGCCGTAGTGCGCCTTTGGCAGCATGTGCATGCACGGTGACAGGAGCACGATCTGGCTCGGGAAGATGGAGAGCTCGCCCTTCTTCGACTTGCCTGGGAAACCCTTCACGCCGACAATGTCACCACGACGTAGGATGCTGTGGATCTTGGCAAACGCCTCCTCGTTCTCGTACGTGTCGATGCTCGACATGACCTGGATCTTAGCGCCATCCGCGCGCAAATCGTAGAACACGAGCTTCGAGCCAGACGCGCGCTTGCTGTGGATGCGACCAGCGACCGACACCACCACGTCTTCCAAGTGGCTGCCGATCTCGGTGCTGCCGTACTTCTCGTGGAACTCTGGGAGCGACGTCGACACGTGGAACTTGTGTGGGTACGGGTTGATGCCTTCCTTCTCGAGCTCGACGAGCATCTTCTCGCGGTTGGCAAAGTACGCCGTAGGGTCCAAGTCCTCTTCATCGGCGGCGCTCGGCTTCTTTGGGCCAGCGACGGCGGCCTGGGCAGCCTTCTGCGCAGCCTTCTCAGCCTTGGCCTGCGCAGCCTTCTCAGCCTTCAAGCGTCTCTTCAACTCGTTCTTGCTGAGTGGGGCCTCGCCCTCGGCGACAGCAGGTACGTTCTCTTCAGCTGGTGGGTTCATCTTGACTGTTCACAACACAGGAAAACTACCTGTAGAAAGAAGCAAAAAATAAAAAGTGAGCCACCACGCACTGCCTTCTTATTGCCATCCAACCAGCTCTTTCTTTCCACCCGCATTCGCACATACACTCGCGCAGCAGCACCATGCACCCACGCACACTCTTCTCTAAGCGCAAGGCGGCACCACAAGAATGAACAAAGAGCGCAAGTGATCCCCACAGATCGAAGAGCTACAATAGCTCACAGAGCTCTTCATTCTCGTGGAGCTCTCGTGTCGTGCGCACGCAGCTCTTCATTCACATACACAGACCCACACTCATACACACAAAATACGATACAAAATTCACCACAAACGCGGCTGGCAGCACTTGGGTTCGCCGCATCACACGCACTCCTCGCTGCTTGCCTCTAGACGTACCGATGGGGTCTTGTTTCTCTTTTGCGCGACTGACTGCGGCTGGTGGGCGGGGTGGCGCGCGCTGTGTGAGCGAGCCAAAGCAAGAAGGATCTTCTGGCCACCAAACGCGCATGAAAAATGACCATCACTCTGGACGCTGGTGTTTCCTTGATGATTTTTTATATCCAATCATAGCGTGTATTCAGATTGATTTATGACGAATCATCGCGCTCCAAACACCTCGTGTTGAATTTCAACTCCAAGTTCGCTTTTTGACGTTGAATTATGATTGTAAAAGTGCAAAAATGAGAATTCAATTCAGCGCATCATGGACGATAGTCAACCACATCAAAAGAAGACCGGACAGAGCATGACGACGAATGCATCCGCCTCGACGTCGACGCCACCATCACTAGAGCTTCTGCTCGCCGCCTGCCGCGAGCTGCTGCAAGATGAAGTAGCAGACATCATTGTGGGCGTGATTGGCTCTTCGTTCTCAGGCACCTGACAAGCTTCACTCCATTCGGCCACAAACTGACCAAGGGACTGATTCCCCTCTGCCTTCGACGCACACGTTAGCAGCGTTTGGTGTCTACTGGCTGTCTGTTGTCAGTGTTGTTGTCATTTTCGTATTGTCTCGCGCTCAATGCAGCCAGCCAGCCAAATCTCAAGTCGCAGTGAGGTGAAGATCATCGACTTTGGCTTGAGCAGCATCCTCAACAGCGCGGAGGTGCTGGTTGATGTGAAGAAGCAGGGAGCGCAGCAATAAAAGTCTCCCGAATACCTTCGTGGCGACCGACTGACTCTGGCGGCCGACATCTACTCGTTCGGGATGCTGATTCTGGAAGCGATGACTGGGCTGCCACCATGGGGTACGAAAGTAGATGGTGCGGTATGCTATCTAGTGAAGAAAGGAGTTCTTCCTCTACAACCAGAGCGCCTGAGTAGTACGCAGTGGAACTTGATCAAGATGGTGTGCGCAACAAATCCGTCGCGCCGTGTGAAAATCGCGTATGTGGTTGACAAACTCCACGAATTTTGGCAGCAACAGCAAGCACCGGAGCACGGCATCAAGGACGAGGAGCTCGTGCTCTCGGTCGGCTGGCTCGCGCGCTTCAAGCACCGCAACGGCATTCGCTTGCGGAAAGGCGCGAGCAACAAGCAGCAGCACGCGACATCACCGTCTCCGCCATCTGCAGAAGTTCCACAGCCAGGGTTCGTACACGCGTCGCTCGTGTCGACAAACGAGTTGCTATTCGGTGGTGTTGTTGAGAGCAGAGTCCCAGTTGCTGTTTCGACGGCTTCTGAAGTGGCGCCGTTGCCGTCTCTTCTTCACCAGATGGTGATGAAAGCTGATGTAGACACCACTGCGTTTGCAACCGAAAGCGGTGGCGATGGCGAAGTACAAGTGACTGGCATCAAAGGTGGCGACGCGGTGCGAAGCTCTTTCTTCAAAGCAGCAGCACGTCAACGCCGGGCGTCGCTTTGATGGGCGACTGCACTTGTTGCTTATTTAAGAACTAAGTGGGTACAGTGAGGTTAGCGAGACACGTGTGCATACACCGTTTGAACAGGTGCTGAGGTCATACTGGGTGGACTGGGAGGTCTGTCGAGACGGCGGCGGAGTGCATACTGAGCGCAGGTGCAGAAGCGGCTTCCTTATTAAGGCGAGGAAGGAGGCGAGCGCCATGTGTGATGATGACATGAATTCCAAATCCGCTCACCTCAGAAGTGTCACTATGGATCCTGTTGTTTCTCTACATACAAATCTCCATAGCAACTCGGTAATTTCACTATGTAAAATTGTTGTTGTTTTTACACAAAAAGTGGGGAATGGATGCAAGAGCCGCGAAGGTCAAGGACAAGCAGCGCAATGATGAAGACGACGCGCTGCCGACAGAGCGCCCGTGGTGCTGCGCGTACCGCCACTCGAGCGACGTCAAGTGGGCGAAGCACGCGTTCACCAAGAGCCACCAGCAGCGCGCGGTCGAGTTTTTAGCGCAGCGCGTCCTTGCGCTCACGGAGCTGCTTGTCATCACAGATGATGGCAGCACTGTCCCCAGCAGTAGCGCTGGTGTATTGCAGACGCTAGTCGCACGCAAGTGGAGCTGCGGTTTCTGTGAGCTGCGCGAGTACGTCTCTATCTATTGATGCGTTTTTGATCGGACTGTGTGTGTGGTATTGGCGGTGGTATTGACTGTTTTGAGTACTGATGCATCGATGGATGGGTGTGAATGCAACAAAACGAATAGTCATGAAGGATGGAGTGCGTGCGTCGACCACTTTGCAAGCGACGCCCATAGGAAGAATATCGAGGCGTTCTGCAGACACCACCGCTGCGACGTCAACCGCAAGCTGCGCGCAAGGCTGCAGCTGGCGCCAGGTGCGTCACTCCATCGTCGCGCTCGTGTTTCACGTCGTCACGGGATTGAAGTGCTACTGGTCGTTAACTTGCTGTTGCTATTGGTATTACTGCCAGCTTGTGAAAGCGCTTGCGGTGCTTCAGCAGCAAGAAACACAGCTGAAGGAACAACAAGAGCGCGCTGCTGCAGCCTCGATGCCTGCTTCCGAATCGGACGCTGCGAGGAAAGGCTCAGAGGCTTCAGCGATGAAAGCAGAAGCGTTCCTGTCGTCAGCAATAGCACGACTGCAGGTGGGAGTGCATACACATAGATGATGATGGCTCATGGAAAATGGATGCGCAGGCGCTCATGCTTGTTTGTTTATTTGATAGGAATCTGTGTGTGGCTCGCCCGTTCTTGTGATAGCGACTGACTGGCGAATGCCACATGTCGGCAGTGTCCATGAAGGAAGAAGGGAGGGTGCAGCCACTTGACTCCGCTCAAGGCGTCTTCTCGCGGCACGACTTCAACCTGTTCTGAATGTTCAGTCCTATTTTATCTCTATTTACGTGATTGGTTAAAAACGGTTTCGAGCTTTTTTAGATCAAAAAGTAACCCTACCCTCAGTGTGGACAAATCGTTGCGGTGTCAAAACCGCTTTTGACTTCACTTTGTATCAAAATCTGTGAACATTCGCGCAACATTATAGATTTTCGGAGGTTTCACGAAAATGCATAAATTGTTGCAGGATTTGATAAATAGCAGGTTTGTACAAGAGAAAGTTCATACCTTTCAAAAGCGATGATCGTCTATCATGGGCTTTTGAAAATAGAAAAATAAATCTATAAATAGGAAATATTTCAAAACCATAAATACATAATTTAGCTCCTTTAGAAAAAATCCGCTTTTGGATATCTTTTACATGCATTTTAATTATTTTTCGGCTTTAGAATCCATGAAGAAATCTGTTTATGGTTCTCCCAAAAATACACAAAATCTGTGTGTCCCACATCATTTTAATTGAAAAATAATATTTACGTAATAATAATGGAAATACGTACTTAGCAAAAACCTTATCCGTAAATAACTCATTTACGCCAGCACCTTCGTGCAACATTTGCGCGCCTTTTTTTGAATTCACAAAGCAAAGCACACAACAGAGCCAAAACCGATCTCCACACAATCAAAGCTCACAGGCGAACAAAAGCCGCAATACTAAGTACCTAATTGAGAAAGAGCGCAGGACGATGAGCGCCGAGAGCAGTCGCTTCACGCACCTGCTGCAGCCGATCCGGTACGCTACGCCGCTGTAGACACGTGCGCACACGACACGCTACTGCTGGTGCTCTCTATTGCTGCTCCGCGCTCGCTTGTCCGCTCTGTAGAGCGCACAATACAAGCCATTGAAGGCGATCTGTTTGTAGGGATGGCGGTGGCATGCTGACGATGTGAACATGTCTATATGTGTGCTACTGCTGCTGTTGATGGCGATGGACGTCAGGGACCTGAGCAAGAACTGGAACATCGACTTGGCGCAGGAGCTGGAGGAGTATCTCGATGAGCTCGAGCACCTGAACATCGCGTTCGATCCGCAAGACGACGAGTCCGGGGCGGCGCCATCGCAGCAGCTCTCGCAGGCGAGCGTCAGCTCGAGCCAGACTAGCGGTTCTCGCGTGATGAACTTTGCCGAGGCCGCGCTGCTCATCCAAGGTACGAGTGTGATCTACAGCCGCAAGGTCGAGTATCTGTATGCGCTCGTGTTCCAGACGCTCGCGCATTTGTCCAAGCAGCAGGACCCTCAGCACCGCAACCACGCTGACCAGGACGGCGCGGCGGATGGTAATAATGACGATGGCGATGGAGACCACAGTGGCGGAGGAAACGACGCGCACGACATCTTTTTGAACCCGCTGCCGATGTACGACGAGCTGGACGAGGCGCGCAACATCACGCTCAAGTCCAACAGCATCGAGTCGCAGCGGCAAAAGAGCGGCGGCGCGCTCGCCAAGAGCAACACCAACATCCAGTGAGTGGCTTGCCTGTTGTGCGGCGCTGTATTGATACTCAGTGGGTGGCTAACGTTGTGACTACCTTTCGTTATTTATTTCAGAGCGTCGATCTCGTTGATGGGGTCGCTGATCCCAGATGAGCGTGATCACGGCGAGACGTTCAAGCTGCTGTCGTGCAATCTGCACGCGAGCGGCGTGCTGCTGCTGGACGAGACGAGCAAAAAGTATCTCGGTGCATCGGCAGCTTTGGACGACGACGATAATGGTCAGCGCGGGTTTGGCACCGCCTTCTCGAGTGAGCGGAAATTCGATAACCCTGTCGCAGCGCTAAACTTTGACAATGTTGCAGATGACTTCTTCATGGACGGCGGCGACCAACACGACGATGAAGACTTTGGTGACGATGATGACAACAATGATGCCGAGTACGGATACAATGGAGGCGACGATGGTGGTGACGCTGAAGGAAACGAGAACGAGAATGAGGAGACAAGTCGACAGGTAACGTTTGCAGCTGAGCCAACCAATGCAACCAGGTCGCGCCATGAAGAACGCGATCCGTGGGCTCCACTGGACCCGTACGACGCCAGCTCCGCGACGTCGCGGCCATTTCGAAAAGGTCGCTCGTACCCAAAGCGCAAGAAGGAAAAGCACAAAAAGTCCAACAAGAACAAAGAAGAAGACGACGAGGTTGTCGATGGACTGGACGATCCGCTGTTCAAGGAGCGCTTCTTCTTCGGTGTGTCTTGTCCTCAGTGGTCGTCGTGGGTGTGGTCAGAGACGAAGGAGAACGCGCTGGAAAGCAAGTTCAAGAAGAAATTCTGCAAAGCGCCGGTGCTCGTGAAAAGCTGCGACGAGCTCTGGAAACTTGAGACCAAGTGGAAGAGTTTGCTGCGGCGCTGTGAGGCCAAGGAAGAGCAAAGCGCGCAAGCCATGCTGCTGCAGGAGCAGGCGGAGGAAGAGGAGGAGCAGATGCACGCGCTGGGCAACACCTTGGTGAACGGCACGAACGCGCTGGATCTGGACCTGAACACCGTGAATGAGGAAGACGGTGGAGACGATGACGGTGCAGACGATTATGACGACGATGGCGGTGCTGACTATGACGCAGGTGACTGGGATCAAGGTGGAGCAGCAGGATACGTGGATGATGGAGCACCTGCTAGCTACATGGACCCATCGGCAGATGGGTTCAAGCTTGATGCTAACAACGATGACCCCGACCGTCCGCTCAGCTACGAGGATATCTGTCGCCAGCACATCAAGTCCTTCATGCAGGGCACAGAAAAGTACGTGCGCGAAACGAACCTGAGCAAGCAGGTGAACGACTGGCAGGCAAAGCTGAACCCGATTCTGAAGGAGCAGGATCTGCATCCGCCGTTTGACATCCACACGTGCGGCAGGGAGATCATCGGCCACTTGGAGCAGGAGACAAAGGTGAAGCAAGAGGAGCAGGAGGAGCACAAGATCAAGCCAAAGCGGAAGGCACAGTCCATCGCCGGCTCCAACACAGAGGAGGACGATGAAGAAGTCACCATTCCCTTTGGAGAGATCGTGAGCGGCATGAGCCAGTACCAGGTGTGCCGCATGTTCCTGGCGTCCTTGCAGCTCGCGAACAACGGGAACGTGCATCTCGTGCACGGCCACAGTGCAGCGGAGCAGAGCAAAGTGCCGTTCCAGATGCAGTTGCTCTCGACGTCCAACGTGTACGAGTCGATCCAGCAGCAGCAAGAGCAGGAAGCATAACTGATAATCCAACTTGGTTTGTAAAATGTATCCATAAGAAAAGCTCAAATGACCATGACTATTGATTCGCACACAGACAGGCGGTTCAAAGCGTTGACTGATCCTCGGGCCGAGGTCTTCCATACAAGTACATGAATCAAGTGACGGTGAGTTTCATGTGAATGAGGGAGTCGGGAGCCTCCAAACTCAAGCAACTCAGCAAACTGAGCTTCATACCGGGTTTTTTGCATCGGAATTCCCCTATTTGAATTTTTTAGACAAAATTCCGGACTCGTTTGTAATGGAGTTTGCTATATATAAGTGTCCGAAATATTGTCAATTGTGAGTGTACCCACAAAAAGCCAACAATATTCCAGACACCTTAATATAGCAAAACCCATACAGACGAGTCCGGAATTTTGTCTAAAAATGTCTCTATTATTGTTTTGAGCCATTTCCGAACCGGCTAAAATACGGCGGCTACCACAATCGGTTAACCTCTACAAAATAGTTTTTACAATACCGGTATATTTTCGGTACTATGTGACCGTTACAAATACCGGTCGGAAACCGCCATTCGTAATTCATCACTTGAAAGGGTGGACAGTTGGCTTCATGGTCAATTCAAGCACTCACAATCTCAGGCAAGCATAATGGCCGGAGTGCTCGCCCGGCTGCAGGTCCAAGACGTGGACGCCCCTGCCTCATGCTCAAGCTCATCGGCGACAACTACTACTGCTACTACGCTCTTTGTGCGCTGCAGACAGAAGGCGCTCGCGTCCTCCACCGGGTCTCATGGCTCCAGCACCACCACACGACTGCCGGTGCTGCATCTGGACGTCGCGGAGGGCCACGCGCTCTGGCGCGGCGAGGTCACGGAAGAGCACAAGCCGCTGGTGCTTGACTGCTCCGCCAGCGAGTACTTGGACACGCTCGAGTCGGTGTTTAACGCACGAGCTACTGCTATTGACGGTGCTGGTGGTGATAGCAAGCGCGCGTTTGCGTACAAGTGGTCGCGGAAGAACGGCGTGCTGACGCTCATGGAGGGGTCGGCGTCCGGGTTTACGATGAAGTACACGAGCCTCACGCTCACGCCCATGCGTGATGATAATGGCGACAGTGAGAAGCAGGCGATTTGGACGTCGCTGCTGCAGGAGGTCGTGGATGTGAGTGCCCACACAGCACAGGAGACGACGCGGCAGAAGGCGCGCATTGACGCGCTCGAGACGCTGCTGAAGGAGAAAGACGCAGTGCTGGAGACGGCGCTGCTCGCTAAGCAGCAGCTGGAAGACCAGCTCTTTGAAGGTTTTTGGGCGGTGCTGAACGCGAAGAAAGACGAGATCCAGCGGCTGCAGCACGAGGTTGCAGTTGCGCAGGTGCAGGTCCAGTCTTCCTTATTATCAAACAGCAATGGGAAGACAAACTTGCCAAAGAAGCCCCGCCAGCTACAAGCTGCAAAGGCGAAAGGCGCCAAGCTCAAGCGGAAACTAAAGGCGGGAGACGATGGTGACGATGACGAAGAAGAGGGACAAGGCAGCAGCAGTGAGGAAGAGGAAGCTGACAGCCAGGACGACGATGAATCGGACTCACAGGGAGAGAGTGATGAAGATGATGACGATGACGAGGTGAAGCGACCATCGCGAAGTCACCGCGTGAAGTGCGATGCAATTGACGCGCACAGTCAGCTCCCATCGTCCATCCATAGCTCCTCGCAGGTGTGCACTGCGGACGACGTGCTGTCCGATCTGGGCACGATCATGAAGCAGGAGGTGGAGGCAAACGACGCGATCCAGGCGCAAGCTGACAACAATAACACTATTAGCGACATCAGTAGCAGAACTAAACGACCTCGAGCGTTGGCATCAGCTTCGAGTGCGAGAAGAACGCAGGAGAAGAAGCGGAAGAGCGAGGCCTCCTCCCAAGATGATGACGAAGACAATGGTGAAGGTGATGGCATCAAGAAGAACCAAGCGAGCATGGCAAAGACTACAAAACCTAACAAGGCAGAGCCAGCTATTCGACCGCCGCCACCAGCTCCTGTGAAAGCCATCGATTCGGAAGAGGACATCCTGGATATGCTCGCGTAGCCAAACTTCCAGTGTCAAGTATGACCATGGCGCTGTTTGTCGGTCGGACCATCACCACCCAGAATCACACACACATTTGCGTAAATATGCATCTTCTCTCTTTTTGTTCGTATTGTTATGATATTTCACGCCCGACACTTTGTGCCAAACGGACTCACTGCACTCACTGCCTCTACGTGCGACATCCTCGTTGTTTTGCCCCAGCGGCAATCACTTCCTACTTATATAACAAACTAACCCAACTCAAACTCTATAGATCCTCGTACATGTCGGCTGCGGTCGTCGCATTCGTAAAGCTGTTCTTCTTCTGCAGATGCGGTGACGCATGGTGCTGCTTGCTCTTGGTCGTGTGACTCAATGGGATCGCGCCGTTGAGCTTAATCGGTTCGTTGCGGTTATGGCGGTGACTGCTGTTCACACTCGCGCCTCCAGGCGACGCCTTGACCAGCAGCGGCAGCCCTTCGTCGTCTCCAGCTGCGTCACGCGCGCTCGTGTGGTCCTTCAGGAAGCTGTCCTGGATCCAGAACTGCACCATGTTCATCACGAGCGGACAGCCGATCATCACGATGAGCAACTCGATCTTCGGGTGGTGGTGCACGGGGAAGAAGAGCAGCGAGCCGATGAGCCCCAGCGGCGCGCTGAAGAGGTAGATCGCCGCGCCCACAAAGAACTTCATCACGAGCAGCACGCCCGACCACGAGAGCAGCTGCGCGAGCCACACGGTGAAGCTCGGCGGGCTCCCGTATCGCCCCGGGTGCATCAAGCTCGTCCAATTCCGACGCACCTGTTGGTATGTTCCAGTAGCACATACGCAAATATGTCAGTGTCAATGAGTAAGCGCTGTACGAGTAATAGGTATTGGAAAAGATGTGTGTGTGATGACACAACGTACCGCGAGCGCCGTGACGAGCTGCAGCAATAAATACGCAATGTACACGCCGAGCGTTGTGTCAATCGCCACATTCATAAAGTAAAATGCGCACTGTAGCAGCACAAAGCATAGCAAGATAAACGTTAGCAGTAGTCACACAAGCCCATAAGCATAACATCCACGTAAGCCCCATCAGCATCAAGCTCATTGCGCTTCTCTCTCCATCAAGTATTCTATCACACAAGCACAAGCACAACAACTGCATACCTCGTCGGCATCGCCGGGCTTGGCCGAGAAGTCCGCAATGCCGATCGAGAACACGATGTTGACGACGTGCACCATAGCGGCGGACGTGCCCTGCTTCATGGCGTCCATGAACCAGATCTTGGCGGGGCGACGTGGGCTCTCGAAGTGCCACTTTCCGTAGAGACTCGAGAGCGCGATGATGCCGAGCACCAGCTGCACGGCGTCGTCCGTTTCGTCCGCGATCAGCGTGCACTGCGAGCTCATGGTGCTTTCGTGGTAGTGCTGGGGAAGCTGGGGCGCTTGGCTATAGGAAGAAGGGGCCTATGTAGAGAGCGATCGAGACTGCTGGCGAACACGTGGGGGCGCTTGAGCTGAGCGTTGGCTTGCTTCCGTTATCTTCTTTGGCACAATGAGACTGATGAGCTGCTCAGTCGGACACATCGCCAACTTTTTTATTTTCTTGAAACATTCACTCCTTGAAGTGGTGGGTTTGAAAGAATATGATTGGCTGAAAGGTATAATGGAGGGTTTTGATTCGCTGAAAATGGAGAGATGAGACAGATGGATGTTTTTGTTGGAGTTGGGGTTCTGGGCCGGTTTTTAACCCGGAATGATGCTGGAAACTGGCGGTTGTGAAGAGGATAAGTCAACAGCTGAAATGGTGCTGGCGGTAATAGTGTTGAGTATTTTGCTGTTGTTGTGGCTCGAGTGATGCCAATCCAATCGTTTGGTCATCGTGTAAACAAACGAATGGATGTCTCGCTTTGCGACTTTCCGCAGCCACTTTTGTTTGGAAAAAATGCAGACAAGCCAGACGCATTTTCTTTCGCAAACCCCACATGTTGAAATACGGTAAAGATCGCTTCACCTCGTGTCCATATCACTTTCAAGAGGGTATAATTTATATCACTAGATTTTATACAGTAAAAGAAAATGAACAATATCGTTTTCGTAAGGGTATGTCAAAATGAAGGCTGTCATAAAAGATTGTGTTCATTTTCAGTATTGTCAAGAACACAATCAGCCAAGTATCCATGAGTATTTTGTGATGGAGTTTATGAAAATGCGGTGCAATCGACCTTTTGAGTGCATTGTGTTTCGCTGTGGTCCGCGATGCGTTCTTTTCCAGTTCCAGTATTTCCAGATACTGGTAGTTATGAGCGCAAGGGCCGTTTATTTAGAGGCATTTCTGAAAAACGGGACTTTCTCATTTGGGGAGGACACGTGACGCTTCGTTGCTCATTGCGAATTTCGATCCTTTGTTTTACTGTATGGAAACCTGGGTTTAAGGCGTTTGGGGGAGAATGGAGCAGTCAAAATGATGGAACCCCATCACTTCTTCTCCTTCTTTGTGTTCTTTTCTCTCTCTCTCTCTCACTCTGAAAGGTCACGTTGGCGTCTCTTGGTGTAGTGTCATCAGGTTTCATTATTATTGGCACTGGAAGCCAGCAGTTTAATACAGTAACTGCTGTGTTGGTGTAGACTTTGTATAAGTCGCCATCGCTTGGTGAACTGATTTTTTGCTGGAAGTGACCACCAAAAAGATCTGGCTTCAAGTTGCTCCTTGAACCTAACAACAGGATGTCCTCTTCCTCCGAGTCGATGACCTTCACAGGATTTGCGGTCGTCGCTTTGCTCGCCAGGTTCTTCTTCTTCATGTCATCACCTTGGGACGAGACCTCGCTCTCTCCTGACTTCTTCTCGTACTCAAAGAGAGACCAGAAGTTCACGACAGGTCTTTTGCCTTCTGATTTGCCAGAGCAAGCGTACCGGTTTCCTATCAGTATTCTTTCAAAATTTCCCGGGGTACCGGTTTATTACCGGTATTCATTTAAAAATCTTTGGATTTTGATTTCGCTTTGATGAAAATCAAATCTTTCTTTCGTCACGCAAAGCAGAGTTCGCCACTCAATATGGACGCCTCCTCCACGTCGAGTGCGCTCGAGTTACTGTTGGCCGCTTGCCGCGCGGGCGACGCCGCCCGAGTGTCCAACCTTCTACTGCAAGAGCGCTACGGAGAAGCTGCTCTTGTGGATGCGGTCGGTGCTGACGGAGAGATGCCCCTAACAACTGCATGCTATGGTGGACACCTCACCTTAGTGGCGACTCTTCTGGAGATTGGAGCGAACGTGGACTGCACGAGTGAGGAGGAACACACCCCGCTGCAGCTCGCTCTTGAGGAAGAGAACATCGACGTGATGTCGTTGCTGCTTCGGTGTCGAGCAAGTACGGACTGCCTGAATGAGGAGGGAGAAACTCCGCTGTTGAGGAAGGTAACGCCGAAGTGGTCTCACTACTGCTACAGCATCAGGTAGGTGTGGATACTGCCGATGAAAATGGTGCAACTTCGTTGTGGATTGCTGCTCATGAAGGCCACCTCGAAGTCCTCTCCCTGCTACTACAACATCAAGCTAGCGTGGACGCAGCAACTGTAACTGGATCGACCCGCTTCATGTTGCTTCCATACGCGGTCACAAAGCTGTGGTAGCTAAACTGCTGGCCCGCAATGCGAACGTGGATGCAACAACAGTCAGTGGATGGATCCCGCTCCATGTCGCTGCTGTGGGCGGCAACACCGATGTGGTAACCTGCTTGATAGCGCGGAGTGCGAACGTAGAGGCTACAACTGTGCATGGAGGCACTCCTCTTCACATCGCTGCTCTGAAAGAGCATAACGAAGTGGTTGTTGCGTTGCTGGCGCGCGATGTGGACGCGAATGCAGCCAATATGCTTGGAGATACTCCACTTTACTACGCTGCACTATGTGGCCACATGTGTGTGGTAGGAGAACTTCTTGCACACGATGCGGATGTGGATGCAGCGACTGTGATTGGTGCGACTCCGCTTCATTGCGCCGCGCTGAGCGGGCATGATGCCGTGGTAGCTGAGCTGCTATTTTGCAACGCCAGTGTAGACGCTGTAGCTACGAATGGAGCAACTCCGCTTCATCTCGTTGCTGAAAGCGGTCACACCAATGTTGTAGCGACCTTGCTTGCGCATAGTGCGAACGCAGATGCTATAGATGTGGATGGAGACACTCCTCTTCAAATGGGTTCTCAACACGGGCATAAAGATGTGGTGGCTGTGTTGCTAGCAGAAAATGCGAATGTCGATGAAGCAGATGTGAATGGAGTGACTCCTCTTCACAATGCTGCGCAGAACGGCCACAGAGCCGTGATACAGCCTGGCCCAAAACTATAGACGCACTCGATATTTTTTTACTTTGACTTCCACAAAGCACTTCACAAAATGAGATTTCACACAGTCTGTTTGATTGGGAATGGAAATGCTGTTGATGCAGTTAACAGTCTGTTAATGTTTAGCGGGGTTCCAAAACAATTGATTTTTGGTTTTGCATCTACCGTATTTCCTATGTAGAGGTCCACACCTCTGTGACTGCGCAAAAGCGGAACTGTCAGATGACATGTGGCCTGGTATATAAATTATTAGAGGCAGAATGATCTTTCAAAACGAAAAATACGAAATGTATTGATTTCAGTTAGCACTGTCTGCTCTATCAAAATCGCTGTCAGAGTCAAAAGATCTCGA